>JADRCC010378687.1:1092-12503 GCA_019843855.1 Hylomyscus alleni
GCTGGGGTGGTACGTGTGCAAGTGGCGCCAAGCAGGAGCCAGCCTGTAGGTAAAGTTGTTCTTAAGTGGACTGCGTTGTGTATGTATTCAACTACAGGAGAAGGACTGAGCCGTGGCTGTGTATTGAAGGGGGATGCATTGGGCTGGTTTATACAATGCAGTCTGTATAGTCCAACAGTGCCCATCTTTATAACGGGGAAGCTGAGAACGCAGTAGTTGCTTGATTTATGAAACCAGAGGCCTGGAAGATCTTTAGGAAACTATCGATCTTTGAGACACATTAGAAGTTGGAAGAAGCTGGGTTCTGATGCCCAAGAAGTGTGGCAGCAGCAGGGTAGATGAGCTCACCAGCAGGGGTAAAGTCTCACACAAACCAAAGGCTTTCCCTCAAGCCTCCTTACGTCGGGGGCACCTCTGGAAGGTGAGGCTCACACTTAGGGTAAGCCTTCACAATTCAATGAACCAAACTGAGAAAATCCCACTCGGGCATGCCCAGAAGCTAACCCAATCTGAGACTCCCTTAAAGTGTGCCCACAGGCCTGTCTCATGGGTAGTTTTGGCTCCTTTCAAATGAGTCAGAACTAATAGCCATCATGTACCTATGACTGTACTAAAAGCCATTTGTATGCCTGGAAAAGGTAACTGTGGTGCATGGATTCTATCCTAATAACACTCTTAGAAATCGGGGGAGGAGGCTGACCTCCCAGCTTGCACACAACCACGAAGGGCAGTGTAGAGGACAGTTCCAGGTCCGGCAGGCAAGCTTAGGTAACTTTACTCATTGTGGAGTCAGGATGGTTATCTCCCTGACCTAAGTGAGTCAGATTCAGAGGAGTTTGAGGGTGACTTGCAGATTTGCTTGAGGGCAGCAGAAGTCACTGCGCACACAGAGTCCCTGGAGGACAGACGCAAGCCTAGGAATGTTCTTGAGCCCAGGAGCCCAGAGTGGGCTAATCAAGCCACTATTGCTGCACTGGGCTTAGGCCAGCTGCCTTTGGGAGAGAAAGAGAAGAGGAGGGAGGGAAGAAGGGAGGGAGAGAGAAGGCTCTTTCACTGTAGATAAGCCAAGGTCACCACTCCCCACTTGGTGTGCCAGAACCAGACAGACTGAATGCCTGGCAGAGGCTCTGAACCCAAGCGTGTCCTTTGTCCCTCCATCTTGTCTTCCAGGTTTAGAAGTTTCTGTAGAGATGTTATGTTAGATGCAGGGAGAAATTTGCTTTGGTGTTCTGAAAGGTGCTGAGTCCAAGAGTGAGGGTCTGGCAGCCAGCAAGGGCCCCTGGTTTGTCACAGCATGATGGATGGTAAGATGGTGAGATGGAATGAAAGGGGTGAATTCCCCTTGTATATGGAGCGCTGTGATGATAAGTCTACTCTCCTAAGGATCACATGAGAACCCGTTCTCATGACCCAAAAACCTTTTAAGATCTCCCCTCTTTGCACTGATGTGATTGCAATTAAATTTCAACAGATAGTAGATGGGGTTTCTCTAGCCTGACTGGCTCTGCTCGACTGGCCACAGTGTTACTGTTAGCTTGCAGGCGATTTCCCTAGGCTCCACCCAGGGACCTGGCAATGGTTTAGGCCATCATCTGCAGTCATTACCTGCCTCCAGGTGAGTGTTGTATATAAAAGGACTGCCTCCCTACCCCAGTTCTCTCTCTCCCCCCGCCTCTTTCTGTCCTTTTCTGTCTCTTCTTTCTCTACTCTCATAGCCCTGCTCTCTCTACCCCTTCTCCAGACCCTCACTCCTTCCCTTACTGCAAGTAAGCCCCCTTTATACCAGATCTGTTGCATGGTGTGATGTCTCAGGGGACTCCCATCACAACATTTCATTTCATAACAGTTCTACTATACCATATAGCCTCACAGTGAGCCTCAGACAACTCAGCAGAGAAGTATATGGTGATCAACTAGGGATGCCTGCCATGGGAGTGGGCTGTGGGGTAGTTATGTGCACCGTGTAGGGGCCTCTCCACCTGCTTTAAACTGCTTAGTTAGAAAAAGAAAGAAAGAAAACGTTTATTCTGTCTTTTATGCTGAAAGAACAACATAAACCCCATTTGTCTCCATTTAAGGACCGAGTCTGGTTTCAAAATCCGATGATAAGGTACCAGTTCTAGGAACAGACCATAAAGTGCAGAACAAGATCATAAAACCCCCTCCCAAAGAGCAACCTGGGGATAACCACAAAAATGGGGAAATATCTTATCTCAGAATGGGCCATCTGCACGGGGCAGCCCAATTTCATTATATGGTTAAACATTCATGACATAGGAATGCAGACCACTGACCGCCCGTGACCCCCTAGCACCCACCAATGAAATTTTAGATTACCCAATCCTTCTATCTTTAGAAGACAGAAGTTCCTCCCCAGTTCCCTATAAGAAGGCCTGCATGCCTTTGTCTAGGGTCGCCATTTTAGAGAATGGTTGACCCCCACATGCTGCTTGTTTCTGCAGAATAAACCCTCTGGTGTTTGTTTTTGCATACTATTCAAGTCTGGGGTCTTCCTTCAGCAATTTTCGGACCCTTAGAAAGCTGAGGTTAGCTTGAAAAAAGAACTCTGCCTAGACCCTCTGTAAGGCCCAACTCTCTTCTGCCAGAGCTGCTAGTGAGGCCAGAACTTCTCTGGTACATACCCTTGGCCTTCCCCCGGTAAAAAAGGTAACTGGAAGCCACCCAGTTCCTCAACAGCTATACCTCCAGCAGGCACATGAGCCATTGGGAACAGAGCTGTGCTTCTCAAGCTAGATAGACCGTTATCAGCACTGACATTCACTTCCTCAAAGGTAGCATGAGGACGTGGGAGGTCACATCTGACACCTGCTCCCAGGATGACACTCTGTGATCACAGTGCTTGGGACCAGGCCTGGCAGCCTTCCCAGGAGGACAAGAGCACTGTCTCTGGGGAACTTTGAAGTTTCCTCCAGCCACTGTCATTGAGAGGGAGAAAGAAGCTGTGAGTATTCCCATCTTCTACTTAGAAGCTCACATCAAAGCAGAGGCGGCCTTCTCCCCACCCATCCATCCTCTCAGCCCTGGGCTAAAGTGCCTCCCCCTCTGCTCTTCGAGGAGACCAGAGGCAGCAAGCCCAAGGCTACGGTGGGTACGTGGATGCTGCCCACACACTACATAGCTCCCCCATCCAAGACCCTAGATCTTGGAGAAAATGTGGCTAGTGAGAGGCTGCCAGCAGCCACCCAGCCTGCCAGTCTGGCTATGGGCCTGGGCAGATGGTTTGCATATGGTTGCCTGGCTTGCCCAGACAATTTCTGTTGCCTTGAGGATTTAAGCAGCTTAGGCCAAGCCCAGTTGATCTTCTCAGAATTTCCTGTAAACAAAGGGAAAGATATGGCTTATGCAACACCCTCTCTGGATGGCTCCCCAAGTAGGACAGCAGCCTGTCCAGAAAGTATTAGCAGATAGGAGAGGGGCTCAGCTGTCCCCAGCCTACTACTGAGCCACCCTCTCAGGGCCATTCTTTCTAAGCCCTCTGCAAGCTTTCTACCAACTGAGTGATCTTAGAGCCCATTCCAAAAGAAGAGAAACTTCAGGAGTATCCAAAATAATAGCTAACAAACAGTCCCTAGCAAAGGCAAGAAGTCAACAAATGAGCTCATCTAATCTGCAGGCCAGCCCTAGGAGGCAAACACGAGAACTATAATCAGTTATGAAAGATGCAGGCACGGGAACTGAGCAACAACCCTCCCACCCTGCCCTCTCTTGCCCCTCCCCCCGCTAGTGCTGAAAACAGGGCCCAACCACCCTCCACCCTCCCTCACCCCACCCACGCCATTCTCACTTCTACTTACAACTTTCTCAGCATCAGTGGCCAGAAATCAGAACATTTCCCATACTCCCTTGGAGTCAGGGCATTATGTAGAAATTAAGGTCTGCTGTTTAGAGACATTGTATGAAGCTTGGCTGCTTTGATTGACAGGTACCTTGAATGGGGGTGAACCAGTAATTACTGTGTCCAGTCACCTCTTTAGTCAAAGGCAGTTGAACCAGTTCTCCATACCATTGTCTGATCCTTGGGATGAGACCAAAACCATGAGTCCTTAAATACCACAGAACCTGGGAGGACCCTTCGATGCGTCCCAGGGACCCTTCTCGGAAGCCCATGCAAGGCTTGCCTCACCATCTAGCTCTCTTGCTGCTTCTGTAGAGTCCGAAAGCCCTTTTCTGCTGTAAACTCAGACTGGTTTACTTCAGGTGCTATCCTGGCTGACACAGTTCCAGAACAAACACGAAGCAAGACTGAGATCTGACTCCAAACTCTCCCTGCATTCTCTGCCATTAGATCTTCTAAGAGAAGACTCAACTGCCACACCCAGTCATACCAATTCCTAGTGAAAGCTGGGTCATCTTTACCTTCTTACTTGTGAGACAAGGTTTCTAGCTCAGGCTGCACCTCCACTCTCTCTAGCTGAGGATGGCCCTGAACATCCATCCATCTGATCTCCTGCCTCGGCTTCTCTAGTGCTGGGATTACAGGCACCGTGAGTGTTTTACACAGTGCTGGAGATGAAAACTTGGGTTTCGTGCTAGGTAAACACTCTACCAACTGAGCTGAACTGCTCCCCAAGCAAATTTCCTCATACACCTGTTTCCTTTGGCTGCTGGGAGTTTCATTATCTTCACAGCATGGCTGCCTTGGATTTTTCTCATCTGTTTATTTGTGTTTGGCCTTCTCTGACCGCATGGGAGATACCCCTGTTGCTCACAAATAACTGTTGCTTCCCCATGTTTCCAGTATCCTGTCTTCCAGCATCCCAGGCTCTGTCCAGTTGAGTTTAAGAGATGCTGATCTGGTGGACCTCCGTGCTTCCTCCTCCTTTGCTTAGGTGACACTGGAGCCTCCTGCCAACTTAGCCACCAGCATTTTGAGGTGAACTTTCTCTGGTAGCAAAAGCTAGTTTCTTCTGACCACATACAGATAGTGTGATTCAAAGAAAGAAGGCTGGCTTCTTTCTTTCACCACAATCTCCAGGTGCCTGTGCCTGGAACATTCCATCCAAAGAATACAAGTGAACAAAAAGTGAATGAGCTCTTCCTTTCTGTCCTGAAACAAGACAGCAGGTGTGATTCAGCAAGTGTGATTGCCTGCTGAGTGAACTTGGGAGTGACCGCGATTGGGGGGAGGGGCGGGGGTGTCTCTTCAAGTATCAGCAAGGCCCCAAACCTCTAGAGTCTGATAGCAGTTTATTGTCCTTACTGTTTAAACACCTAAACACCACAGCAAACATTTGAGGAAAGGTTTGCACAAGACAATTATCACAACAAAGCTTTAGAAGTGGCTACGTGGGAACTCCCTTGCAAAGTACTTGTCTTTACTGAGTAAGGATGGGTTGTTATTCACAGAAAAACAGTGTGCAGCCAAGGATCTAGGGAGGAGGGATTTCGCAATAGGTATAAGGATGGGCTCCGCTCATTGAGAATGCAAAGAACAATAGAACCATCATGAGAATGGATTTTCACTGAGAGACAAAGCTCCCGGTTTCAGTTTAGACAATGCTCAGGATGTTGGTGGATTCTGATGGAGGCTGGCCCCGTAGACTAGCA
Source organism: Hylomyscus alleni (assembly GCA_019843855.1). NCBI lineage: Eukaryota > Metazoa > Chordata > Mammalia > Rodentia > Muridae > Hylomyscus > Hylomyscus alleni. The sequence continues at coordinate 6,661 of JADRCC010378687.1, forward strand.
CAAGAGCACTAGGTTGTTAGACAATATCCACTCCAGCCTTCCATGTGAACGGGCATCATCCATTCTTTCCCTTGAAGAAAAAAGCCTGCATGTTTAACAAATCTGAATTTTCTAATGTTTTCTGTGAGCTGTGCCTTCCACGCATGATTACAGAGTCAAAACAAAGCAGAAGGCACCTTTAACCTGAGCACCTAGACAGTAAAGGGAGCAAATGATGGGACTGTCGGTGATTTGCTAAGGCTGTGGCTCCCGGCCAATGGGTTGCATGTTGTAATACACCACTTTGGACAACCCAGAGATGTAGTATGCTCTCCATGGGAACACATGAGTTTCCAAAAGTCTTGGCTGATTGTGTGCTGGATAAAAGCAATAGTTGGAAGAATTGACTCATAATTTAGATTAGTACCTAACCCATGCAATGGAAATAGATTGAATAAAGATGTTGGACCTAGACCAGGGTGTGTGTGTTTTGTTCTTCAATTGTTTAGCCTTCAGATCTATTCTAAAAATAATGTTAGTCAGAACTGGTCAGCTTTGGGGTTATATATATATACATATACATATACATATACATATACATATACATATATATATATATATATATATATATATATATATATATATATAAAATTTCTTAAACTTCCAGGTATGAAACAAAAGAAATCTAAGTCAGCATATCACAGACACCAGCATATCCATGTTCATAATAGCATAGATAAGAAACCAGCTTAGCTGCCCATCAACAGATTAATGGGTTTACATAGATCCAGTGAATCCTATTCAACCATGAAGAAATAAGAAGTTATATCATTTGCAGGGAAGTGGAAAAACTGGAGACCATCATGTTGACAGAAAAATGGCAGACTCTCAGATGCAGAATGTAGGTTCATTTTAACGGTCCTCTTTTTACATTTACTGAGAGACAGAGATGCATTAAGTATTGCATGGGCGCATAAGCTCAGGTCAGCAGACATCTTTTGAAGGTTGGCTTTCTTCTTCCATCATGTGGGAGCTGGAAATAAAACTCAGGACATCATCAGCTTTTGAGGCCCACGCTTTTACCCGCCGAGCCATCTTGCTGGCCCCAGAATCTAGATGTAAAACAGAACAAAACAAAACAAAAAATAAACAACAACAAAACCCATAGGATGAGAAGGCAGCAGATAGGCTCTGGATGGAGAACAGGTCTAAAGGGCATGGGGGAGGGAGACAAACACAGTGTGCTTGCTCTCTCTCCTATGTGGAACCTAGACTTCTACACATCCTGTTTACTCCCATGAAAGCACAAGGACTATTCAGCAGGAGGAAGGTACCCACTGGGTGGGGCACAAGGGAGAGGGATAGAGATGGATACGAATAAGACATAAGCATGGATACTTAACACGTTTTGTATGCTAAAACTTTTTTTAAAAATAGTATTAAAATATTAACAGCAAATAGGAAGAGGAGGAGAGAAAGCAATTTTGATCACCACCTGTATACTCTCATGTATCCCTCCAGAACATACAGATGACACTGCTGGGGTCCCCACACCTCCTTTTCCCAAGTCAAGAGTATCTACTTCTGTCAACAGCTGGTCATGCACAGGGGCTGAAGGATCAACAACAGGCAGATGCTCTGTAGTTAGCACGGTGAGATATGGCATTTCCTGCTGAACCTCCATTTATTTCCTCATGGATAGATGGGCCCATGCCTATAGTGCATATGGTATGAAGCCATCTGCTGAGAGTATATGAAGACAAAAATAAATTTCATCTCTTGTAGACATCTGGTGTAACCCAATGCATGTTTTCTGGGGAGAGCTAACTAGTCCTTAGGAAAGAGGACTCCACAACACCGTTCATCAGAGCTCACCCTGACTGATGGGCTGAGTTGTATGTGGGCCCACCAGAGAGAACAATCAAGTTTTAACCACCAGCAACTCAGAATGCCCCTGGTCTTTGGATCTTCTAAAGAGACTAGTAAGGTAAAATGAAGTCATGTGGGTGACCTTAATCTAATCTAACAGGCATCCTTCAGAGGGAGGAGTTCACCCCTAAGACATCCATGCCACGATTGCACCAGTGGGTTGTAGAAATTATTTAATCCTGACCCAGGGTTTCTGTCCCTGTCTTTCATCTGGGTTGCTCTACTACAATTGGCCAGCCTTCAGGGCCATGTTTTTTTGATTCGTAACCCAAGGAGGAAGGCTTCTCCTTCCTCCTCCTGCTTATTCTCTTCCTCGTATGTCTCCTCTGACTCTCAAGTCCAAGAAACCTAAACCCCACCTATGTCTCTTCTGCCCAGCTATTGGCTGTTGGCATCTTTATTTACCAATCAAAAATAACTTGGAAGCAGGGTCACAGGTCTATGTGAAGACTCCAGGTCTTGGGGCCCACACTTAGCATTACAATAGACAGCAAGACCAAACCTCAACACCAGTGGAGTGTCTTGCCCACAACCTAGAGGGATTACCTGCAGCACACTCGACCAGGCCTGGCCAGCCTTTAATCCTGGCACTTGGGAGGCAGAGACAGGTGGATTTCTGAGTTCAAGGCCAGCCTGGTCTACAGAGTAAGTTCCAGGACAGCCAGGGCTATACAGAGATACCCTGTCTCAAAAAACAAAACAAAAACAAACAAACAATATATATACATATATATGTATACACACACACATATATATGTATATATTCTCAATAGTGTAAGATTTATTGTGAAATATCACAGCATACATTCTGAATTCCTAGTCTAACTGTACAGAAGTTCATTGAGTTCAGAGACTTCCGGTCTAGTCAGTATTGGTGTGTCATGTTTTCATTCATTTGCAAGGTTTTAAAATAAAGTTAATAAAGCAACAAAAATGAAATTATAAAATTCACAGGTAAACATATGCAGCTGGAAACACTTATTCTGAGTGAGGTGACCCATACCTGAAAGACCCCCGCAGGGAAACTCTCACTCAAGTCCCGGGGAACGTGTACCCAAGGAAACATGAGAGACTTTCTTGATGTAAAAAACACGAGGCAGGTTTATTAGCAGAGCTCTGGGCTGACTCAAAATCTCACGCAGGAGATAAAGAGTTCGACAACCAGGCTCAGGAGTGAGAGGCTTATATGGGGGAAAGTGAACTAGGGGAACAAAGGTAATACAGGATTGGTTAATTAAAATTACAGTATGTGCAGATCAGAGTGGAAATTCCTAGGGGTGGTGTTAGTCAGGGGGATATTTGGCATCTATGGAGGCCAGGTGGCCCATTACTTATCTGAGCTGGGTCATTTTGCTTAGGCAAGCAAGGACATCCCTGGGCCCACCCGGACAAGCTATCTTTAAGGTCTTGGTGGTCAGCTAGTTCCCAGAATGTTCAACAACAGCTTGCTTTTGTTCAGGCCTGCTTGGACATGTTCAAGCCTGTTCTTATCTTATAGTTATTTTTCTCTGAGCTTGCAATTTTGCTAGCACAGGCCTGGTCCTGTTAACACAGGCCTCAATTTTTATTCTGCTCCTAATTTTTGTTCTGCTCCTTCAGACCAAGAAAGACAAACATCATATTTTTCTTCTCTCATTTGTGGATGTAGCTTTGAGTTTTCAGATACAAATACTTAATTTGAAATATCCAGGGCTGGAGAGATGGCTCAGTGGTTAAGAGCACTGACTGCTCTTCCAGAGGTGCTGAGTTCAAATCCCAGAAACCACATGGTGGTTCACAACCATCCATAATGAGATCTGACAACCTCTTCTGGAGTGTCTGAAGGCAATTACAGTGTACTCCCATATAATAAATAAATAAATCTTTAAAAAAAAAAAAGAAATATCCATAGAGGTCAGGGAAGTTTTCGAGAGACTCAAGAGGTCATATGGAGGGGCTTTTCAAGAGAAGGAAGACAGGATGCAGTGACTGAAAGGTTTAAAGAGGATTCCTGGAGTAGGAATGAGTCAGCCTGGAGTTATTGGATAACAGAGTGACAATGTCCCTACCAGACCACAGGCTACCTAACAAAAAGACCAGTGCCAGAAATGGGTTAGCTCCTTTTGAGCTGTTGACTGGTGAGGTTTGAGAGACCACAAGTATTACTGTAAACATATTTTTATCAGGGATTTTCTTCCCCATTCTTTCCCATCTAGCTCCTGAATAAGAGATTCAGAATCCTGATGTTATATTTACAAGCAGTAAACCTAGATTGATTGAACTCTCTCTTTATTTTTCAAGACAGGGTGTCTCTGTATAGCCTTGGCTGTCCTGGAACTCTGTAGACCAGGCTGGCCTCGAACTCAGAAATCCGCCTGTCTGTGCCTCCCAAAGTGCTAGGATTAAAGGCTGGCCAGGCCTGTTCGAGTGTGCTGCTGCAGGTGATCCCTCTACGTTGTGGGTTACAATGAAAACAGCTGCCTAGGTTGCTTTCTGGGGACTTGAAGGTGCTTTTCTTGAAACTACACACTTGGGTCTGATGTGTCCAAAAACTACATTTTGGCTTATGCTGGCCTTACCATGCAGTGAGCATGCATCACAAGATGAGGTATGGAACCCGACGACACAAATATAGACCTTCGATCATCTCTCATGTCTTAATCACCCCTTGGAGAGGTGCATTGGAGTGTTAGGGCTCTGCCCCTGAGCTCAGCCAACCTCATAACGAACTTCCTCTTGCAGAACTCTTAGTGATCGGAGGACAGGGTAGTAGGTGGGACAAACCTGGTTCTATAACAGTGGGGGTTGTTGGTACTGACCACTGTGCTGTCTCACAGAGAGACCCCTTCCCTAGATGTCACATTTGATTTGAGAAGAAGAGACTTCCACCTGTTCCAGAGCCACCTGTCATCATGGTTCAGCCTTCTCTATTTTTCTCACCTAGTCACCGGGAATGGAGCTGACATCCAAACATGACATGGGGAAGATAAATGTCATCCCAAATCATGGCCTCCCACCTCACAGCCCATGAGCTAATGCCAGGGGAAGGAGCTTTGGAGGTAGGCTTGTCAGAGCGAGCAAACCTTGAAGGACTTGGGGGTCAAGGAATAAAAAGAAGCATTGTACGCATGACTTTTTCTCAGAAGCTTTTATTGACCTCAGTGCCCAGCAAACAGCAGGATTTGGAGGGATCAGGTGAGAGCCTTCGGGGAGTTGAACACATGCATGGGGCAGCAGGTGGGAGAAAAGTCAAGTTGAGGCTCCATGAGCAATTCTTCAAGGACAGGATAGCCAGCAAACAAGTGTCAGGTGCAGCAGGACTCTCAATGCCGGGGCATCTGCAAGGACAGGGAAAGAACATGAGACCCAAGCCCTCACCCCGTCATCCTGGGCAGTCCATATTCCCCAAGCCCCAGGGCCTTGCCTCTCACCTTGGCTGGGCTTGGGGGATACCTGGTCTTGTGAATTTCTTCATTCAGCAGAGACCTTACCATGCAAGAGCGGCGGTGAGAGAAGGTCTCGAAGCTTTTCTTGCCGTGGTAGGACCCCATGCCGCTGTTCCCTAAATGAAAGGATCCCAGGCAAGTCTGTACTCTCAGTCCTCATGCATTCGTTTTTCTGAGCCTTCTGGGGCTAGCCAAAGCTTAGTGTGTCCCCTAGGGCAGCTCTTCCAGGCACAAGAGTGCCCAGAGAGAGTCTCATCCTAGCCGTGCCACTAAATGGCTGTGTGACCCCAAGCCAGATTACCAGAGGTGACCAGTACTAGGTTTTCAGCACCAGACTTACCCACACCCCCAAAGGGCAAAGTAGGCACAGTGATGTGAACAATGACGTCATTGGCTGCCACTCCACCACTCGATGTCTCGGCAATCATTTTCTTGATCACCTGTGTAAAGACCTAGGCAGTCACGTTGCTGTCCTGCATTCTTCCCACCATTTCTGAACACGTCTTGGAG
>JADRCC010378728.1:0-10069 GCA_019843855.1 Hylomyscus alleni
AATTGTGGCTGGATAAAAGGTTCAGTATCAACAAGGAGCTTGGTGGCAGGAGGCAGAGTTGGTGCTGGAGAAATAATTGAGAAGACTACATCCAGACTTGCAGGCAGCAGGAAGAGAGGCCACTAGACCAGGCTTAGGCCTTTGAAACCTCAAAATCCACCCCATCACTAACCTACTTCCTCCAACAAAGCCACAACTACTCTAACAAGGCCATACCTCCTAATACTTCTCAAGTAGTCTCACAAACTGATGACTAAGCATTCAAGTACATGAGCCTACAAGCACTATTGTTATTCAAACCACCACAGTAAATCCATCCAGTGATCTTTCAGCCCTACCAATGACAAGTGATCCTTTATTATAGCCATCTATTCTATGTTGAAGAGACAGTAGAAACACACTATAGTTGTTAAGTTACTCTTTCAATTCTTCAATAGCTATTAAAAAAAAACAAACCTTTATGGTAGTTAAATGGTAGACACTGGCCTACATAAAAGTGAGTAATATAATATAATACACATATAAGCCAGGAGAGAGCATTGGTGTCTAGGAATAAAATTTGTTAAGAATTTATGTTAACAACCAATTTTTAAGGCAAGAAATTAATCTTATTTAGTCATCAATACTAATCGATTTAGTCATCAATGCAAGAATCAATCAGTATTCAGTATCCCTTATTCATGTGAAATGAGATCTTTGGTTACCTGACCTGGTGTTCCATTGGCCATGATAAAACCACAATCACAAGCACCCTCTTTAGGTTGATGAAGAAGCCTGTCTACTGACAATTTTCACATTTCTCATTTCAATGTAATTACTGACTCACATGGGACAAAATGTGGGTCAAATATAGATATTCTAAAATAGTCTCTAAGAATGACAGCGACAGTGCAAAATAACTGAGGATGCACACACATATACATACATACATACACACACACATACATACAAACATACATACATAAATACATAGGATTTTCACTATAAAAGAAATTGTAAAACAGTAAAGATTTCATGGCTGGAGAAAATCAAGAAATGAGTTTATTTATCTTGTTTAGTTACCAATTGGCTAATTTAGTCTTGGCCACCACAGATCAATGTCAATTTTGCTCATGTAATTATGTGAAATAGGAGGTTATAGAAGAGAACACAAGGATGTTTTCTCTGGAACTTTGTCAAGACCTTTCTTTCTCTCATCTGGTAGACTAGCAGTCGCAATTCTAGTAGTCATTTTATAATATAAATTGCTCTTTAGCTCAAAATATAATGGCAGTAGAGATGGTTTCTCAATGATACCAGCACTGACTAATTGCAATTTCTGTCAGATGCTTAGAGAAACCACTCTCCTCCCACAAAACAGTTTAAAAATTTTTCCACCTATTGTAAATGTGCAATCAGGTAAAGAATTGTATTGTTATTTCTGTCAGGCTGGATGTAATTCTGAATACAATGTTAAAATAGTAGATTAATTCCCTAGGTTGAAGAGATAAAATTCAGAATGACTTTCTACTGTATTTTGTGATTATTTATAATAATAATTTATAATAATATATTATTATTACATAATTATAACACTTTTCACTTCTCTTTCCTCCTCTCAAAAGCTTTCCATATATTCTTTCCCATTCTCCTTCAAATCATGAACTCTTTCTTTCACTAACTCTTATTGCACACACACACACACACACACACACACATATATATATATATATATATATATATATACATATTCTTAATTATGGCCTAATTAGTACATATAATATTACATGTTTGCATGCTTACAAGGCTAAACCATTTTTCATTGGGCAACCAATTGGCTTGATCTTCCCTAGGGAAGACTGCCTCACCCTCTCCCAGCCTTTCTCTGTTGACTATAGCTCTTTATGTAGGGATATATATGTGTGTGTGTGTATGTGTGTGTGTGTGTGTGTGTGTGTGTGTGTGTGTATTTTAACTGAAGAGAAATAAATAAGTAAAAGTGCATTATCAAGAATAACTTAAGATAGCCAATGTTGGGGTTCTAATTGAGGCTAATTATCTTGAATCGTTTTATTATCAGTCTAGGTGATTTAACTAGGATAAAAATGAAGAAGCAAAAATATTCCAGAAAAAGGAATATCATGGTCATAATCCAGGAAATCAGAAGACAAAGATGTAGACCAAACAAAAATAAAGAGAGAGAATAGAAGGTTGAGGATCAAGAACAAGTTCTTCAGCATGTATAAAGGAAGAGACAAACAAACCTACCTAAGATGAAATGGGCCCAATAATATATTACTATGGACCATCATAAAAAATGTATTCTCTCTGCTGAAGACCTCGAACGTTCCACCTTCAGGGCCACGTTCATCTTCTGAACATTTTGGATCTTTACAGCACTTTGAATTTCATATTTTCAGGAGAGCAATGCTCAAGTTCGCTGCTGTTTAGAATGTTATTCTATTTCTATGTTCAACTTATCTCAGATTTTTAAAAACTTTCCCAAAGTTTCGGATACTTTACTTTCTTTCCTCATTATCTTTGTCCAGCATGCTGTCCAGGAAATTCTCAAGAAAATGGAAGTCAGTAGAAGGAAACATTTAACTTCCCAGTATCAGGAAAGCACCCATGTTTGCTACCTTTTTCATCCGTTTCTTTTCCTATAACAAAGGAGAGTTTTTCTTCTTTTCCAGAGTAAAGTCGTGCTCTAGTTCTATTTTATTTCGCCTCTTCAGGAACTTTAAAAAAATTCATCCTTAATGTTTTCCTTATATGCTTAACTCTTTCAATTCAAAAATCTTACTATGGAACTATAATATTATTCTTCTAAAATGTGAATCTCAAACCTTTGAGGATCCATAAATTGTGAAGAATTATTTTGTGTTAAATGCATTTGTTAAAAATGAAGGAATTATCTCCTCAGTTAGAGCTGAAACTTATCTCTCCTGGATATCTCATTCCATATAAGCAAATATTCCAAATCCAGAAAAGCCACCAAATTACTGTTGGTCTCAAGCTCTTTGGGTATACCTATATAATACCATATGTATGTCCATAGCTCAAGTTTTACTGTTTAGACAATATTTTGCCATTTGAGACTTAACTAGTTGCTATGTACTCTCCAGATAAAGTTAGATATTCATATATCCTTAATTATTGCATGATAATCTTCAGTAGAAATTTATAACTGTTTGGTATTTATACTAATATTTATATAATTTTGTAAAATGTAACCTGTAAATACTTTGCTCCTTGCTTCAATCTCAGTGTCTAAACCTGAAACAAGATGCTAGCTTAGATACCGGTTTTATGAATGAATGAATGAATGAATGAATGAATGAATGAATAAACAGTGATACAATGATATTGCTGGCCAGATGGTGATGGAGTTTATTTTATTGTACTTGATTTAACTTGATCAAAAACTCTTAGATGCAGTTTTCAGTTGCCTGTATTTCTAGTTCTTTAGAGAACTGTGTATTTAGTATCATGGATATACCCGAGTTTATCAATGAGTTTATTTCACAGAGGAACTCAATAGATTTTTGCTGAATACATGGATATAGGTGGAATATAAGGCAGTTTCACAGATAATCACAGTGACTCAGACACAACTGGCTTAATTTGTAAGAGTGAGCAGGAGATGAGAAAAAAATATTACTGTTCTTAATACAACAAAAGTAAATCAGTAAGAGGGGTTTAACATCATTCAGCTCCTTAGTTGTTTTGCCTTAATGATCTCTATTAGAGTTTTCTACATTTACAAAAAATATTGAAAGAAAACAATTTGAAATGAAAAGTCCATTTTGAGAAGGAGAGCAGTTGGATGAATTCTTGACATGCAACTGTTAAGCACTTTTCTGGCTACTGTTGGATGCTGTAGGAGCTCATTCTCTGAAGACTGTTAAGAATTGATGACAGTTTAGGTATAGTTCTGCCTAGAGCCATAAAAACTAATTGGGTGACCCCTCTACTTATCAGCTTCCACTGTGAAAAGTGCTACAGGAATTTTCCCTGGAGATGGCCCATAGCAACCAAGACGATGTAGTCACACATCCAGGAACTTCAATAATCAGCTGTCATAAGATGCATGGCAGAGAAGAGCTTGTTAGTAATCCATAGTACTTGAAGACTCTGGAAATGTGTATTTAATTGAGTTGTCTTTTATAGTATTATTAAACTATTATTAGAATATTGGACATACTAGTCCTTGGATTGATATAAATCAGCCAGTCATTTGTGGAGTAGCCACGGGGTATCTAACAGCATTGGTGCTTAAAATGAGTAGCTATTTTCGTTTTATTTTATTTTTAATTTTCTAGTATTTAGCAACCAATAGGATAGATAAAATTGGTGAAAAGAATTTATTTACAGATACATAAGCAAAGAAAAGTAAGTGCACTCATAGGATAGGTGAACATGTAATTCTGGAAGCACCAAGAAAATAGTTATGTAAATATTAAAGAATAAAAGCTTAGAGGCTATGTAGAGAGAAAATGACATATTTGCTAGACAGATGAGAAATTTATTTCCAATAACCAGAAAGGCTTAGAAAAGTTATAGGTCAAAGAATTAGGAGAAAGAATAACTAAGAATAACTAAGATAACTAAGAATAGGAAAATAGCTGAGATTAATAGAAAGAGAGGGTACATATTTGGTTTCTATGCAAAATACATTAATCCATCCAGAAGTCTGTTGAGGATTCATTAATATTTACAGGATGTTCTTGGCTAGGTTAATTCCATTGTTCTTAGGAGTACCTCTCCAATTTGATACTACCTGTATCATAGCTTCTGTGTTAGCATTTAATAACATGGAGTTTGGTCCAAATTATACGTTTGTAATTTAGCTTAGCTAGGTAACTTTCTGCAAGTTACTTACATTCCTTATACTTCAGTCTCCTCACCCCTAAAACGAACATGTTGAATTAGACACAGGTTTCCCAAAGTAACAGCCATGCCCCTAGGGAATCTTAAAGTTTTGTGGGAATTCAATATTTTGGTTTCAGAAGGCTTGGGTACTCTGTATCATCTAGTAGGCAAATGACTGGAATACTAAGTATGTGAGAAGGTAGAGGACATTGAGTCGGGGAGTTGAAGTGGTTTTACTTCATTATTTTTTTCTAGTTAATTTGATGCTTATTCATTTTACTGCTCAATTGCAACCCTCCCCGGAGTGTAGAAACCTAACTTGCTTCAATGCTGAAAGAATTCTTTTTATTGACTAGTTCTATTGTATGCAAAATTTTCCAGGACTGAGACTATATAATCAAAACTGGCATTCTGTTTTATTTAGAATTATAGTAAACACCAGTTACAAGTTTTAAACGTCATATAATGATTAATAATGTTGCTTACTCTATTCTAATTTCTAACACATTTATCAGATTACATGTAGCTATGACTTTACTCTGATGCTGCATTTATATATAAAATGAAATATCTTCTTTTACAGTTTCACATGAATATTACGTACTGAAACATATATTCATCAACCATACTAACATGCTCCTTTTATTTCTTCTTATACTTCTATATTACATTAAATTATAGAAACTAACTTTATAAGTATGCTATATATCTGTGAATTTAACTTCAGAGATTTTAATGATCTATTTAGTAAAGAAGAGAAATGTGGACAGGCAGTGGTGGCACACACCTTTAGTCTCAGCACTTGGGAGGCAGAGGCAGGGGGATTTCTGATTTCAAGGCCAGCCTGGTCTACAGAGTGAGTTCCAGGACAGCCTGGGCTACACAGAGAAACCCTGTCTCAAAAAGCCAATAAATAAATAAATAAATAAATAAATAAATAAAAATAAGAGAAATGTGAGCCTTACAAGTTTGATAACCATCAAATTTGGCTATCTAAAATAGCTTTAAGCTTTCAAGTTCATGGATTCATAACTTTTACTTTGATCAGTAAGGAAGAGGAGACTCCTAAATAATTTTCTCTAGTAATGGATAAGTCAGTGTCTAAATTCTGGAAGAAGAAAAGAGTAACTGAAAGAGAGCTGAAGCAAACTATCTATCTTATCCTTCTCATTACTCAGTTAAAGCAATACCAGAAGTCTAAGGTATCAGGAGTAGGAATGATTTGAACAACTATTGAATCACATACTAATGATAATGTGAAAGGGCATGGGAAAGTAAACGTTCCTTAAATAAGAACTTTTAGACATAGGCACATTCCCAGACAATAGATTTCATTTCCTTTCAAGAAGAATTCTGTTTTTGCTAAAAACTGAAATCTGTTCCTATTATCCTTAAATTTTGCTCAATATCAACAGAGGACGTGGGAGACTGAAGTGCTGTGATCTATTAAGGCACACATGTCATATTTCATTATTTTCACTAGAACAACACTATGAAAATTATCCTCTACCTCTTCTACACACACATATTCACTAATCATTAAGGTAATTAATCTACTGAAACCACAGCACAAGTATTAGGATAATATTGAAAGGTTTTCTAAGTATGATGACATACTAATATTTTAGCAGAATGATCAATGTTCTCTGCTATATACATCTTTTTAATTTGCAAATGTCACTCATCGAAGTAAAGCATAATAAAACTGAGCTCTTTCTTTTTTTAACAGTCAAATGCCATGAATTTTTTCCTTCATATTTCACCTCTGAAATGTGATCATCTAGTAAAACAAAAGCTATGGGGCAGAAAGACATCTTCCCATTTTGCAAATCATGCAGAAGCATGAATGTCTGCCAGGATCTCCAGCAGCTCTGCTAGGCATTTCTCATCCCTCTGATAATGTGACCTTCACATGACAGAATTGGATCAAAAATAATATATTTGATGCTCCTTGTAAAAATAATGGAGCCGCTGTCAAAAATAGGCAGTATGGCCATGAAGCTTGAATACATAGTAGGTGTTGCAGAGGTAGAAAAAGGTTGTGTTTTTACTGTGATGCTTTTGTCTTATAAACTTTTAATTTGCAAAAATTACTTGACTTTTCAGTTTCCAGTGATATAACAAAAGCACCCATTGGTCCAGGAATGATTACAGTAGAACAGAATGTACAATGGTGGCCTAATAATACTTGTTCATGTGCGGTGAAACATTTATATTTAACTTATTCATATATTCAATTTAATTGACTTTCTACACCATGTAAAATATATGCAAGGAAATATGTCTTAATCTGGAAGAGAGCATACCATAAGATTTTGCTGATGCTTGAGTATATGTCCTGTATTCTGTTATATTAAATCTGAAAAGATACATTTAGTTTGATGATGGCATTAGAAGGCTTTTTTTTTTTTTGGAGAAATACACTCTTAATCTCATTGAAAAAGAAAAGTAGCAATTCTGTGAAATGTCATTCTTGTTGGATAGTTGAAAGATAGCACAATTCCAAATATCCTCTTGAGAAGAAACAAGTTTTCTGTTTACACTTTGTGCTGAGGTGTTGTGGTAGATTGAATGACAATGGCCCCCTAAAGTGATAGATTTGAATACTTGGTCCTGAGTTACTGATATTGTTTGGAAAGGATTAGGAGGTGTGGCCTTGTTGAAAGAGGTATATCTCTGGTTGTGGGCTTTGAGGTTTCAAAAGCCCACACCATTCTCAGTTAGCTCTCTCTCTCTCTGCCTCCTCCCTGCAGGTAAGGATGTAAACTCTCAGCTACTACTCAAGCACTATGTCTGCCTACCTGCTGCTCTACTCCCTAATATGGACTCTAGATCTCTATAGTTATAATTTTTCAATAAGCACTTTCTTCTATAAATTGCATTCATCATGGTGCTCCTTTACAGCAAGATAAAAGTGACAGGAATGTGAGATAGGAAGCCCATAAAGTTAAGTTCATGCCAATGTTCAAAGAGAAAAAGCATATTTAAAGAATATGTGTTATTCAGTTGGTAGAAGGAAACCAATAATGCTTGTATTTAAGGGGAGGTAAAATTCAAATTCAAATTACCATGGTGCAGCTGGCATCTCTGTGATATAGAATGCACAACTTTCAATGACGTGCATTTTCCACATGCCAACCATTAATCCAATATTGTAAAAGTATCACTATCACTCCCCACAGTTACCTGTTCCTGCAAAGTTGATACATTTTGGAAAAGAAATTTATCAGCAGAAGCCTTACAGCTTGATATGACCAACAATCATTTGGAGAAAAGCTTCACACTTGAAACTTTCTTCGTACTTGTGGGGGTTGTGCCAGCACGGCGAGCTCATAGATCTCTCATGAGTCTCTAAAATGGCAAATAATTTATTAGGGGTAAGTGAAAAATATGCAAAAATAAGAAAGTCTTAGGTAAAATGTTTGAAGTGGAGGATGCACAGAATTGATCCAGAAAGCCAAATTTTTATCTTTGATGAAGTCTGTATATAAGTTTGGCTTTGACGTAAGTCTGGAGACTTCCATTTGGAGATTTCAATCCTGGCCAAGTTCCTAAGATGGGTGAACTGTGGAGAAACTGTGTAATCAGGATAGCTTATATGTGAGCCTGCTTTCCTTCTGTAACCCTAGGTATGTGTCAGGTAGAGCCTGTCTAGGTAAGCAACCTCCAATATAAAGCTTGGGCACCATATCTCTAACATGATTCTCTGGCAGACAACATTTCACATAATTTCAAATACATAACTGAAGAAGTCCTGTGGTTCCTGTATGATTATAGTGAATGGTAATCTTAGAAAGATTTCCTGAGTGACTTCTGTATCTACCTCATTCACCACACCTTTGGCTCAATCCACTGTTTAGTCTTTTAATGAAATAGGTTATAGCCCCATGAATGGAGGGTAAGTCTTGGTACTTCTAGTGGAGCACTGAACTTCAAAGCTGTCTTGAAGTCCATGAAATACAAGGCTATTATATGTGACAACCAGATTGTGAGACCTAATAATTTCCATATATGTAGCTATAGAATAAATTTTCCTCCAAATGATTTTTCTGTCCTTATTCAGGTCTTTTTTATATTCTCCCCCGGAAAAAAAAAAAAAAAAAAAAAAAACAGGATTGGCAGAGAAGTGCCCTCTTGTTGTGTTGAGAAATTATTGTGCCATATCCTATCTGGGAACCTACATATAATTCTCTCACAAGGGATTAACATAAGGATAGGGAAAATTCACTCAATGTGGTTTGCATTGATACCTTTTTAGATTTTGGAACACAGAGGAGGTTTGTTAGCAGGATAACCATTCAGGCATTTCAGGGGTTGATTCTAAAAGCACAAACCTGTCACAGTATCACTGAAAATAAAGTATCCTTAATATTTTAGCAAAGCATTCCAAATCACCTTTCTCACAGAAGGAATTAAACACAAACTGGAAATCTGAAAGGCTCACTAGGTTAGTTAACATATCCCTTTATGGAGTTGACTCTTCCTGCTGGCTCTTACAAACTTATAGTCAGTGATTTCAGGCAGTAAATTCATTAAAACCAGGAAATTGCTTAATTAGTTTAAGGTGACAAACTCTTCCAAAAATAAATCTCTTAACTACATGGATCCCAAACAAATTTATCACAATCAGAACTGTTACAGTACACCTATAATGACTAGCAAATTAATTCAAGATAATAACATGTCAAATAGTGTGTTTCTTAACTTTTATTTTTGCCCTTCTAAAAATGAATGTGCTATTTTCACCCAGCCTTATTCCTTCTAGTTATGTTGCCTTGAGAGTATCTGACTTATTACAAGGTACCATGCCCTCTCCTACATTGTAGTAAACTGTACATAGTCACAAATGTGAATGTATGTGGTATGGATAGCCTAGTGTAGTTTAGGAGCTCAATACAGGCTCTGGACTGATTGCAATGTGTTCATAGTACACAAGCTCAACACTTTTATTTTAAAGAAAGCATTAAAATGAATGTGAATTTATGCTTTGCTATGGTTTGTTTGGTCAGAAAGAAAAAAAAAATCAAATTTTATTGATGTAATAATATATGTGAGTTCCTTGGGCATAACTTCTTCTTCTTCTTCTTCTTCTTCTTCTTCTTCTTCTTCTTCTTCTTCTTCTTCTTCTTCTTCTTCTTCTTCTTCTTCTTCTTCTTCTTCTTCTTCTTCTTCTTCTTCTTCTTCTTCTTCTTCTTCTTCTTCTTCTTCTTCTTCTTCT
>JADRCC010378816.1:0-12481 GCA_019843855.1 Hylomyscus alleni
TTACACTAGCTAACGGGCAAAGGGACCAACTGCCTCCATTTCCATCTGAAAACCTTCTTGCAAACCCAAATTTTATGAAACAGTACATCTCTAGCACATTGCCATGACCTGGGGGTAAAAAAGGGATACAGACATCTAACCCTGGTTAAGAGATTTGAAGTCTGCAGGATTGGATGGGCCCTAGAACATCTCAAAGAACCCATCTGATTCTGATGTGCAGGGAAGCTTAGGAACCATGATTAAAGCATAGAGTCCCTTCCCCCCTTCTCTATCACCCTCCGGTCTTTCCAGAGCTCAGCTGCCTCCAGTTACATTGGCAGCTATTTGTGACCTGCAGCCTCTGGTGCTCCTGATCTATTCACTGTTTTGACTTTGAGTGCTGCTGCTGAGCACATGGACAGAGAGTGGCCCCTAGAACTGCATGCAATGGTTCCCAGAAAATGGAGTTTCTTTTGAAGTGCAGACCCTATAATGTCTCATTACCCCCCAAAGGTAGGTTTTGTGTGTGTGTGTGTGTGTGTGTGTGTGTGTGTGTGTGTGTGTGTGTGTGTATGTGTGTGTGAAAGCACACTCATTTTGTATATGAGGTGATCTTTTTCATTCTTTGACCTTCTCTGCCTATTGGGGATTGACAAGTGTGGTGGTTTGTGTATGCTTGGCCCAGGGGTGGCAGTATTTGGAGGTGTAGTCTTGTTGCAGTAGGTGATTTCACTGTGGGCATGGGTTTAAGACCCTCACCCTAGCTGTCTTGAAGTCAGCCTTCCACTAGCAGCCTTCAGATGAAGATGTAAGAACTCTCAGTTCTGCCTGCACCATGCCTGCCAGGATGTTACCATGCTCTTGCCTTGACCAGAATGGACTGAACCTCTGATCCTGTAAGCCAGCCCCAATTAAATGTTGTCCTTGTAAGAGTTGCCTTGGTTGGTCATGGTGTCTATTCATAGCAGTAAAACCCTGACTAAGACAACAAGATATCACAACCTTCCTTCTAACCAGAGAAAATAAAAGCATTCAGTAAGAACACTGTCCTGGGGACACAGTTCAGTAAGAACACTGTCCTAGGGGATGGGAGAAGGTTTGGTTTCTGGAGAACAGCTCCAGGGCATTGTTATTGAAGAAGGATGAGAAAAGATTCAATTCAGGGACTCAATTCCAGTCTGCAATCTTCTGGCATAGTAAAGGTTAGAGAAGGCAGCTTGAATTAGGACCACTAGTGAAGAACAAACAGAAGAATGTGTCTCTTCCTCAGTCCATGGACTGGGTACAGATTGGGAGAAGAGTGTGAATTTGGTGATGTAAGAACTTAAGAAGTTTTTAATGTCCATGACTTAGAAGTGAGAAACATGACCCAGGCGAAGGTAAGAACCTTGTGGGACCCATGACAAGGAGAAGATGCATAAGCCTTGAGAGATGCTTAGAAGCCAATGTGCTTTGGTCCTCTTTACAATGCTCCTAGGAGAGACTTGAAAACATTTATAACGTTAACCCCTTTTAGCAAGCAGAACTCATGCAAGGAACCCAGAAAGAAGAATAAGACTACTCATGTAATGGCAGGCTTCTGGTTTGGCCTTCTACCCGTGGAGGGGGGAGAGGAGAGGGCAGGGCTCATGTCCTGAACTGAAATGAAGGAAGCACTGGATGACTGTGAAGAGACACATGGGATGTTGGCTCTGACCTTCACTTGTGATTTCATAAAATTGCAATAGTGATGATTCTATTGAAAAGTAGCTTTGAATAGGCTGTAATTATGGTTGTCATCACATTAATGTAATTTGCCAAATAGTACAAACCACTACAATTCTCCTGCTTCCTTAGGAAGCTTGGGAAATGCCAAAATCCTGAATTTTTAAAGTTTCAACTGGGAAGACAAGGTGGATGTTTCTGTCAGACACTTGAATAAAGTAGAGAAAGAATTACCATCTTCTGGTTTTCATCTTCCCCCTTGATGTATAGCCATAGCAACAATTGCTTAACATGTGAAGGGGGGAAACCTTCAACCAAAGTATGTGACTGTATTTAGGAATAAAATGGATGATGTATCAATGTTTTAAGACCATACATCTTATACCATTCATGATATTCCTTCCAAATGAACATTTATAACAAAGCAGAAGCTGTTCTGATCCAGCAGCCCCAGATAATTGGATAAATATTTGAAATTATGACAAGTATTGTTCACTACTTTCTATAATTAAATATATTTTTTTACAATTTGAGATCATATTACTTAACATTTTGTATACTAAAAGTTTCTACTACATTAGCTATTCTTCAAAGTTATGATCATAATGCTTTTTACTTTGTTATAAATATTCCTTTGGAAGGAATATCATGAATGATACAAAATGCATGCTTATGTTCTTAAGACATTGACGCATCCATTTTATTCCTAAATACAGTCATATACTAGACCTTCTTATGTCCTTCTTGTCTCCTTTATCTAGATTGTTCTATAGCAGACCTCTCAAGAGACCACTTACTAACTTGCATGATGAACTACTTCTTTCTTTGTCCATTCACCATGCTGAGTCTTTGCTGTTATGTACCTTCTGCCTCTAGCTTGAAACATCCCTCCTAGAAAGAGGAGAGATACTGAGGAATTTTACAAGACTACTGAGACAACCTCCCTCCCCATCCAAGTAACATAGTTGATGTGGTAAGAGAAAATTCTCTTACCACATCACTCCCTTCAAACTGTGCAGGGAACTCCTTTTCATGAATATTAATGGGTGTGGTGGTTTGAGTAAGGATGGCCCCTATACACTCACGCATTTGAATGCTTTTTTATTGGGGGGAAGGGCACTGTTTGAGATAGATTAGAGTGAATTGAAATGTTGTCCTCCTGGAAGACGTCTGTCACCAAGGTTGTCTTTGAGATTTCAAAATCTCATACCAGGCCCAAATCTCTCTCACAATGAAGTCACCAGGCTAGACTTGGATGGAATTGTTTCTTTGTTCTGTGGCTGCCTTCCCCGCTTCGAGAGCACAGGCATTTCTGTGTTTCTCCAGGAAAGCAAAACACGTTTACAGAGGATGGTAGCTGGAGATTCTGACCCACTGAGGTTCTTTCCACAGCTTCATTTGTGTGCTTCCTGGGGGTCTGATGAGGTTAGTCCTCAGTAGATAGCCATTTGGTCAGATGATGTTTGTTACACAATTAATTACATACTACATAGACACAAAATCTGTGCGAGAAGAGTTGCACACACACACACACACATACACACACACAAAACAAATACATCTGAACAAGGTTCAAATGCGGAGTGGATCTGAATGGAGTTTGGGAAGGGAAGAGAATATAATCAAAATACAATTCATAAAATTCTCAGAATCAATAAAAATGTAAAAAGTAAATCTTTTAAAAATCCTTTGGGGGGATGCTTCATAAAGGCAAATCACTCCAACTACTTTTGCTGAGGTGTGTCACAAAATAAATGTACAGGAATATGTATCCTGGCATCCCAGAATCTTCTTCCCCCCAGTAAACTTCTCCATCTACCCACAGGGTGGTGTAGTTCAGTGGTTTCACTGCATCTTCCCTCAGAGTGTGCATGTGCAAAATTGTACATGAAATAATAATTAAATTGTAAAAACTCAACATAATAAATTAGACTCGGGGGGGAAAAGGAAGCAAATTTATTCATCCCTATTACAGCAAGAATTAAAGAGCATAAAACAAATTTACAACAGTTCACAAAAAAAAAAAAATGAAGCGTTGAAGGATAAAATTTAGCAATCCGTGTCTAGGGCCTGTGTGATGAAAACTCTAGAATACAGACAGAAGAAGCAGAATTCTCAATAAAAGGAGAAACACGCCATACTTAATGGTTGGAAGACCTCACAGCTGAGATGTCAATTTTCCCCAGACAATCTAGAGGTAATACCGATCTCCAAAAGGTTTCAGCTGTATATTTTTCTGAATAAGCTGATTCAAACGTCAGGAGAAAATTGAAGTAATTGGGACAACTAAAACAAGTTGGAGAGGAAGAAAATTGAGCTAATCACATTACGATCCAAACCATATGATATTATCAAAAGGATAAATCAATAGAACAGAATAGTGTGAATATAAACTCACAGAAGTATGGGCAAATGATTTTAATTTAATGTTTTTAGATATACATTCTACAGAGTATTCACTCCTACACTCTTCTATTCCATCTCCTCTCAGACCCCTCACAACATCTCAATTAATGTCTTCTCTTTGCAAATAATCCATTTAGGGGCTGGAGAGACGGCTCAGCAGTTAAGAGCTTTGCTACTCTGGCAGAGGACCAAGATTTGTTTCCCAGGCCCCACATAGCAGCTCACAACAGCCTACAACTCCAGGTCAAGAGGTAAAGCTCTTTTCTGGCCTCTTTTGAGTTTCAAGCACACACATGGTACACAGGCATACACACAAGAAAAATCACTCATATACCTAAAAATATAAATAAGTAAATTTATAAATAGTCCACTGAATTCTGTTAGTGTTTCCCACATACACATGGGCCATCAATTGGAGCACAGACAACCTGTGGGGGACCACATCCCCAAAATAAACTGATTCTCCCTTCCTTAGCAACTATCAACTGTCAATAGCTCCTTATCTAGGGATAGGAACTTGTGTGCCCCTCCCCATTCCATGCTGGACTGTTTACTGGATTGTTCTCATGCAGGTCTTGTGCAGGCAACCCCATGTGCTTCGAGTTCATGACTACAGCTGTCATGTCCAGAAGACACTCTTTCATCTCAGACTGTCCTAACCTCTGGCTCTTTACAGTCTTTCTGCCCTTTGTTCTGCAATGTTCCCTGAGCCTTGTGGGAAAGGTATATTACATATGTTCTGTTTAGAGCTGAGCAATTTACAAATGCTGTCCTCTGCCCTTTGACCTGTTATGAGTTGCTATATAAGCCAGCCACCGCAGAAGATGCTACTCTGATGACTGAGCGATAGACTAATCTTTGAGAAACAAGATGTGTATTTAGAAGGCAGTCTGACACTATGTCCATTCAACACAAAGAAAAAAGGTAGTAGGTTTATACTTGGGATATTTGAGTTCCCCGGTGATAGGTTCTTGGCCCAATTACAATCAGGCTAGAAATTCTTCCTGTGGAGTGGGGATTAAATTCAGTCAGAAAGAAGTTGCTTATCCCCATAACATTTGTGCCACTAATGAACTCATGAGCATATCTCCAGGCCAGTCATTATTGTAACTCATAGAGTTCACAACTGGATAAAACTGGCCCTAGTCGTCTTCTTTTTTTCCCCAAGACATGATATCCCTATGGAACACAGACTGATCCCAAACTTGAAATCCTCTTGCCTTAGCCTACCAAGTGCTGGGATTATTGGTTTATACCACCACACCTGGCTGAACTCACTTATTATTTGAGGCACCTTTGATTTTGGAATAAAGTTATTTTCTAACAGTACTTTGCTTTGTCTCACCTGCAACTTGAGACAAAGGCATTTAGAATTGAGATGTGAGCCATGTACCTGTGATGTAATGGATTCCATGAATCAGATGCAATGTTCAAAGGGGAAGGTGAGCATGGAGATGCTTTGTCCCAATGTAGTGCTTTGTTGTCACACAACAAGGTCAAAACAATGGCCATTGGATTACCTCTTGATTTTATTTCCTGGTATTCAATTTTTGTTAGTGGAACAAGCTTTGTTAGAGAGTTCTCCACCTTCTTCCCACTACTATTCAAGTGTTAACTTTAACACAGTTAAGACTAAGGTTTCTGGGAACTGAGACAGGATCAAAATTATTGATTTCATCCATCGGAGAGGGATGGAGCTCTTTCCTGCTGGTATTCTGGGCTCCTCTTTGCCAGTAAAACAGAAAGTGAGAAATGTGTGCTCATCATGTGCTTTTATACAAAGCCTATGTGCATAGTGTTCTAGGAAATAGGAAGCTTGCATGCTACTATATGCAAGGAAAGCCATGTGCCATGTTGTTAAATACTCTATGTTGCTAGTATTTTCCAGTGTTTGAATAATCTCTGTAACCATAGTGTCTGGTACAAGTAGCTACTAGTATTCTTGTTTGTTATGTTTTGTGTCTTAGTCCATGCTCTATTGCTGGGAAGAGACATCATGACCACAGCAACCCTTATAAAGTAAAGCATTTAATTGGGGCTGGCTTACAGTTTCAGAGGTTTAGTCCATTATCACCATGGTGGGATGCATGACAGCCTGCAGCCCGACATGGTGCTGAAGAAGGAGCTAAGCATTCTACATCTGGATCCATAGGCAACAGGAAGAACAAGACTTTGAGCTTGGAGTAGGCTATTTGAAACTTTCTCGCCCACTCTCAGGGACACAATTCCTCCAACAAGACCACACCTCCTAATCCTTACAAATAACGCCACATCCTGATAATCAAGTATTCACATTTATGAGCCTATGGGGGTCCTTCTCATTCAAACCACCACAGGTCGCCTGTGAAGTGTGACTTCGAAGGGACTTTAAGGTTTGATCCTCAAGCAAGCAAGTATTCAGAGGTTGGGCTTGGGGGAAGAAACGGACTCAACGTTTTAATTGGCCACTGGAAGGTGGTGGTACTGTGAGAGGTAGAGACTGGTGGAAACGGGCAGGTCACAGGAGCCTATCTAAGGGTACGTCTTATCCTGGCTCCTTTCTGACTGTGACCCTACTTCCTGGCTGACACACCCTGGATAAATTTATCTACCACAGACTCATGCCATGGAGTTCTCCCTCACCAAGATCCAGAAGCAGCAGACCTGCTGTGGGTAGACTGCATCTGAATTATGAGTGAAGTTAAAGTCTTCCTTTCAACTCGTGTTGTTAAGTATTCATCACTGTGATGAGAAATTGACCAACACAGTCTGTGTGCTATTTTCGGAAGTAGCTAGCTTAAATGGAGATAGTCTAGAATTTTGTAAAATCGATGTGAATATAAAGAAACAATATTTCTTACCAGTAGCTTATGTATCTGTTATCTGTTGACGTGAAGTTTAGTCCTCTAAATAAAATGTATAATTAAAACTAATATTCTTTTTTAATCAGAGCAACCCTAAGATTAAATTTACACCATTCTTCCAATTGTGTATATATGAAACAGTACTTGTCTATACATTATAGCTCTTTACAACTAAACTAGACACTTCTTATAAGATACTAACAATAAAAAGGAAAGAGTACAAATAATGCTAGAATTATTTTAGGCATAATGCAGTTTTATAAATCTCCAAGATCTCAAGTCTTATATATCTGTTAGGAACTTGACCATAGGAGTGAGGGCAGGAGTATTCAGGTTTATCTAACTGCTATTGACAGCACCAACTGCTTATACTGGGACAATAATAAATAACACACTGTATCATGAGCATTTAAAAATTACTACCTGTCATTTCTCTTCTCTCCAAGCTTCTTCATAGTTTCTAAAAACTCTGCAGTCCCCTTGCCTCTGTGCTGTGTGCAGGACCTCTACTGTTCCTCTACCAGCCAGATGAGCTTAGACCCACAACTCCTTAGTCCTGTGCAATAAAACCAATAGCCACAGCTACAGAGGGCCGGTTACACTCCAGATACTTGTTAATGGCTGGTCCTACATTTATTTATATGCTGAAATTCTAACCTCAGCATGATGGATGTAGGAGATGGGACCTGGGGATGGGGGCAGGGGTGGGGTGTATGACTAAGTCATGGGGGAACCCCAAAGGATGAAATCAGTGCCCTGAAAATAAGCTACCTGCTAAAGCTTGTTTCCTCTTTATCAGTCATGTAAGGACACGAGGAGAAGGCATACATGTGCAAGCCAGACATTAAGTACGCTGGTGCCTTTACCTTAGAATTCCCAGATTCTGTGAGTAAAGGAAGTTGGGGTTTATTATTTAATAAGTCAGCCAGTGGTATTGGATTTGGCAGCTCGACCTGACAGTGAAATCTCTGCTCTATGTATTTTGTTCAGCCCACGAAGTTGGAAGTTCTTCTGTAGAGTATAAACTAGAAATTTGAGAGCTAGAGAAGGCAATAAACATATTAAACATTATCCAGTTTGTGAATAACAACATCCAGATTCAAAGCAAGCAGTCCAGTTCTAAAAACCCATTCTAGACCTGTATTAGCCACTTCCCTCTCTCCCTTCCTTTCTTCCTTTTTTCCTTTTCTCCCTCTTACAGAGGCTGAGCTGAATCCTTCCTAATTCTAGCCTGGGTGTCCTTGGGACCTGTGCCAGGAAACCTTGTGTTCCTTAAGCTTTTATTCTCTGTGGTCTCCATCCCATCCCTGTTTATTACACAAGAGATGGCCACTTGAACGTACTCCTGTTTTAGTTTAGTTTTTTGTTTGCTTGTTTGTTTGTTTCTTGTTGCTAAAAGAAACTGTTCTAACTCAAGATATACTGACTAAAGCAACTTTCAGGGAAAGGAGTTTATTTTAGTTTACAGTTACAACTTAGAGTCTATCAGTGGCAGGAGCCTGAGGGAGTTGGTCACATCACACCCATCATTACGGGCAGAGAACAATGAATGCATACTTGCATCCTAATGCCCAGCTTTCTTTCTCCACTCACATACAGTCCAGAAAGCCCTGCCTAGGGAATGGTGACACCTACAGTGGGCAGGTCTTCTCATCTCAATTGATGTCATTAGGGTAATGCACACAGCACAATTAGAGGCCACCTGCCAGATGATTCTAGATTTTATCAAGTTAAAAACACAAGCTATCAAACCTAATATGTTTTTTGATGTTGTTTATGTTTCTTCAGAATGTACATGGGCCACAATTGCCTATCTGTTGGGTCATTTCAGTACTTCTATCCAGGCCTGTCATGAAGGACAAGTAGTCACTGGTATCATACATATTGTACCGATAGACTAAACTCTGGCAGCACTGGATAAAAATTCATTTACTATCAAGGTCTCATAACCTCATCTTTTCATTTTTTTGAAAATTTTTATCTCTAATGTAGCAAAATAATACCAAAGTATTTTGTGGTTCTCTGGTGATGACTTCTACTTTGCTAGCTTTTGGCGGCTTCTCTTCTGAAAGCTCCTGCACAGGTCTCTTGCCTGCTGTATTCTGCTCTGTTAACTCTTGTTTGTTGATTGTTAATATGAGGCCCACAGAGCAGTACTGTAGCAAAGCCATCACCATAGGATTGGCCCTTTACTGTGGCGAATGGACCCACAGATTCTCAGGCTATATGCACCTGGTCCCATTCACCCCTCAACTGGCTAGCCTTAGCTCTCCCATCATATCTCTCACCACCTCTCACAGCTTCTTCAGGGTTCCTTGCAAACTAATTTTTTTTTTCAATTTATAAAAAGAAGGTACATAGAGAAGACACATGGCAGTGACCAGCCTCGGACATAGGCCATAAGAGAGTGTGCGTTTTCTCTGTGGAAAATAACTCAATGATGACTAAGAGGTGACTTGTCTTTACTATCACCTTGTGATAACTGGAAACATATGTCCCTAAACAAGATTTTATTTTCTGTCCTTCACTGTCAATTCCAATCACTTGACAAGTGACTGCTTTGTGAATGACCCAAGGATAAGCTACTGATCTTGCACTAACCTTCCCTTACTTACCTGTGCTGATGGGAACTTAGAGAATATATAGTTCCAGAGTTACAGCGAACCCTGATACACTCAGTTTAACCTTACATGATGCTTTGAGAGCAGCTTACTTTCCAGTCCAGTCCAGACACTAAATGTCAAATGAGTAGCTGGAGGCTGGAGGGATGGCTGAGCATTCAAGCCTATTAGCAGCTCTTCCTGAGAACCCAGGTTCAGTTCTCAGAACCCAAATGGTGACCCACACCCACCTGTAATTCCAGTTCCAGGGCTTCCTCCTTCTTCCTTCATCTGACCTGTCCGTATTTCTGCCACATGAAATGCACATATGTATGCGCAGATGAAACATTCATACACATAAAATAATAACAAATCATTAAAAAAAACCTCAATAACACAAGGATGCCAACAATGAAGAAACAGAAACTGAATTTGATTCTGACATTCTGTTTGACCACATGAAGTTCCCCTTGGCCTTTGAATTTCCTGGAATTGGTGGCGAAAGACGATGCACAAGATTCATTGACAGACTTAGTCTCACGTTTGAGACCTTTGCGATCCGGGCATTGCGGCTTTCGCTCCCCATGAAACTTTTCAATATTGGCATTGGAGCAGAAACCTAGAGTGAGGGAGGGACTGAGCCATGAGAGTTCCCCAGAGGAAGAGCATTGCAGGCGCACAGCCTAGCAAGTGCAAAGATGCTGCAGAGGCAGCAGCAGACTCTGCCTGTGTTCTGAAGCAGCTGCGCAGTGTGGCTGGGCGGAGAAGAGGAGCTGGAGAGCAAGGGGAAGTGGATCCGGAGAACGACCATGCTGGAGCAAGCTTAGGCTTTAGGACAGACCTTCAGTTCCATTCTTCTGATTGATACAGACATTCTTTCTTCTAGAGCCAGATGAGGGAAGCTAGAGCCAAGCTCTCACTAAGAACCCCAGGCTGACCTTGAGCGCTCAGTCCTCCTGATTACAGCAAGGCCTTCTGTGATGAATGGCTGACAGTCAGTCTTTCCTCTCCTTGCACTAAGTAAGACTATTTCTGCTCTGATGTCTTATATACCTGTTTGATGGTTTAAATTACGGGACAGTCTTATTTATGCTTCTTTGAGATCTTCCTTTCCCTACCATCTGCCAGTTTCGGGCTACTAGGGAGCTTAAATAAGGCAGTAAGTCTGGTGAAGGGTTATGCTAGCACCCTAGAAATACACTATCAGTATTGAAACAGTGCACCCACACACCTCGAAGCCAGGCAGCCTTTGATTCCCAGTGGCAAGTTTTAATCATTTGCGGCCAACTGAGCAGCCAGCAGCACTTTCACTGTGGTTGTTGTGGAAGTCTGGATAAAGTAATCCTTTTAAAAAAAAAATCTGGATTATTTTTAAGAAGAAGGGGAAAAGAAACAAAACTTTTCTTAGTACTAACCCTGCTGTTCCATGAGCAATGCAGAGAAGCAGTCTACTAGTCGGGAGTGTTTTCAATTAAGAAAGACAAAACTTCCTGTCCCAGATTAATCAAAATTCACTTTAAAGTGACTTAAATTAGCAACAGGAAAGGAAGCTTCATCAGCTGGAAAATTAAACTAAGTAACTTTTGGCTTATTGTTTGGAAATGCAAGTCAAAGGGAAGCTTAATGGGAAACTCTTAATAAGACAGCATGTGCTTGAAACTTCCTGCAGCAAAAGTCAATAACCAGTGTCCATTGGTGGGCAGCATGGTCCAAAGACATTGCCGAGGCTTCCTGGGGCTTCTGGGGAGGCAGAGAGTTTACTGTTTTGACCTCTCCCTCTGTTATGGGGTCTGGGAAGTACAATTTACTATCTCCACCCTCAGGTATTTTTTTTCATTTGCATATAACCACCTATTTTGTGCTTGATGGCTTTGCAAATGCCATTTGGCTACCCACTGCGTGCTCATGGGATTTGAACTCAGGTGGTCAGGCATGAGCTACAAACATCTTTACCCGCTGAGCCATCTCACTGACTCGGAGGTATTACCTTCTTAACTGTGTCTAAATGAAATGGTAATAGAGACTGTAAGTTCAGCTACAATTAATAAGCAAATTATATATACAAATATGATAATAAAAACTATAGGGAACACGTTGAATCTTATAGTGAAGCCTAATGTTAATCCCAAAGATGCAAGGAGAAAGATCACCAACTCAAATCACCATAGCGAAATTAATTAAAGCAAGCAACTAATCAAAACCAACCTTTTGTTCCTGTACGTAGGCTGTCTCTCCCTAAAATGGGGTTCAAGTGATCAGCTTTGGATGTGAAGAAGACAAAGTTTTCATAGCTTTGGGGCAGGGGCTTGCCAAATGAGGATTTGGCGGGCAAAACAGGCTGAGGTAAAGGAGCTGGAGATAACAAGGTTGTCCTAATGACCTCCTGAAAAACATAGCTGTAAGGTGATCATAACAAGGCAGGCATAGCAACAGGCACATTTAGCAAGGTAGTCATAGGTGGTCATAGAACCTTGGAAACAAAGGCTTGTTTGCTGTTTCCTGGAACAGGTAGTACAGAACCATTTGTAGTTAAGATTACAGCTGGGGTATAGTCCAAGCCTTGAAAAGCAGATTTAATCATAAACAGGAATGAACCTAGTTTGTCTTTACTATAAGATGGCTTTTAAACCTAAAATGGAGATAGGCAGGTTCATCACTAACACAGACTTTCCAGGCCAGATGTCTGCTGTATAGGCCAGTATTTTTCCAACTTTGGTTATGTATAGGTCACCAGCATCAACATCCAATAAGGAGCTTTAACTTTTAATTTTTTTATTCTTATCTTTGTGTTATGTGTGTGGATGTTTTGCCTGCATGCATGTCTGTGCACCATTTATATGTTTGTTGCCTGAGGAAGCCAGAAGAAGGTGGTATATAGTATATTTTAATTATCTTCACTTCTCCCATTTCTCTGCATTTTCTCCGTTTCCTCTGTTTCTGGGACTGCTA
>JADRCC010378937.1:0-10971 GCA_019843855.1 Hylomyscus alleni
GTGGTCCGAGAGGGTCTCTCAGCAGTTCTTCCTACTTATATTTACATATTATATTTACATAGGGCAAAGAAGGGTCTGGTATATCTGGTGAGTTTCAGGAACTTTCTAAAACTATTTAGTTACTTACTTCTCGATTTTTAATAAGCTCCCCTGCAGGGTGGATCCTTTATCTCTCAAGAAATTACTTCAAAAGAAACTACTTACGTGTCTTTGCCTGAAACTGATTACTGTTTGTGACTTTCTCGGGTTTTTTTTTTTTTTTTTTTAAAGTACAATGCTTGCCCTTCCACAGAGATGGGTCCATGGAAGTTTGGTCCCAGAATAGTGAGTGCATCTATAAATCTACCCCTTTGAGAGCTAGTCTCTTTTAGCCTTTAAAGATAAAATAGTAAACAATGTTCCAGCCCTGGTGTGACTTGTTGTTACATAACTGGTAATAAAGAAAGATCACAAACAAACACAGGGAGGGTAATAAATGTTAACATCAGAACAGAGAAGATACAGAGTGCCTCTATCTCTGCCTCTGCCTCTCCCCCTTCTCTCTCTCTCTTTCTCTCTCTTTCCTCCTTCCCGCCCCCTCTCCTTTTTCTCTTCCTCTGCCTTCCCTCACCCCCTATGTTTGAGAATTTTTTTTGGTCACTGTGTAAAAGTTGTATTTGTATTATTCAAATGTTGATTACTGTACCGCAGAGAGTTGAGTACTGGCCAGACTTTGACATTTTCTCTTTGTGTGTTTGGGTTTTGTTTTGTTTTTATTTATCCCCATCCCAGTTACCTTCTCCCACAATCCTTCCTCCCATACCCTTCCCCGTCTCCTGTTAGTTCATAGGGACCCCCTGGGTATTCCCCCACCCTGGCACATCAAGTCTGCAAGGCTAAGAGCATCTTCTCTCACTGAGACCAGAAAAAGTAGCCCACCTAGAACATATTCCATGCACAGGCAACAGCTTTTGGGATAGCCTCCTGCTCCAGTTGTTTGGGACCCACATGAAGACCAAGTTGCACATCTTCTACATAAGTGTAGGAAGGCCTAGGTCCAGCCCATGGATGCTCTTCGGTTGGTGGTTCAGGTTCTGAGAGTCCCAGGGGTCCAGGTTGTCTTTCTGTGGTGTTCCTATCCACTCAGGTCGTAATCCTTCCTCCTGTTCTTCCATAAGAGTCCCCAAGCTCCATCCACTGTTTGGCTGTGGGTGTCTGCATCTGAGTCAGATGCTAGACAGAGCCTCTCAGAGGAAAGTTAAGATAGGTTCCTGTCTGCAAGCACAACAGAGTATCACTAATAGTGTCAGGGATTGGTGCTTGTCCATGGGATAGGTCTCAAGTTGGGGCGGTTATTGGTTGGCCATTCTCTCAGTCTCTGCTCCATCCCCCATCTCTGCATTTTTTGTATGAGAGAGCATCTCCAAGATAAGACAGAGGTCTGTGATAAGGGAGGTACCCAAGAATCAATGATTCACATTATTGGGCATATGGAACTTGAAGAGGCTACCTCCTGTAGCCAGGCAGAAAACCCAGTGGAGTGATAGGAACACCAACCCACCCACAAAACTTTGAACCCAAAATTTATCTTATCTACAAGAAATGGTATTATTTTTATGAATCATCACCTACTTTAGGTGATTTTGTAAACATACACCTCCCTTACCTTCTGATTGGTTTAATAAAGATCTGACAGCCTATTAGCTGAGGCAGGAGAAGAAAGACAGGATTTCTGGACAGAGTTTGAATTCTGTGGGAAGAATTGAGAGTCTCGAGATTCACCATTGTGACACAGAGGTGGAAGGAACAGGTGCTGGAGGTAATAGGCCTCATGGCAGACATGGAATAGAATGGTTGGGTTAATTAAAGTCAGATGAACTAGCTGGGAGGTGGCCAGTAAGGCCTAAGCTACAATAAATAGTAATAAGTTTCCGTGTCATTATAGTAGGTAAGGGACAACCTCCCTAATCAGGTGACATTTTGAGCTCTGCTTTCCATTCATCAGCTTCTACCATCTTGTCCACATCTAATTACCTCATTGACTCTCCCACTGCCAAAGCTCACGGTTGGTGCTGGGCACATTTCTTTGCTTAAGTGAGATATTAGGCAGCTATGGCAACCATAATCCCAACCTTGACTTGAGTATTCTCTTAGTGCCCGACTCTCTGCTTTGGGTGTGCTATGTGTTTTAATACTTGCACTGACTCTCCATAAGGGAAGTGCCATTGTTGCTTTCATTTCACAGCAAGAAAATGAAAGCATAGACTCATAGAATTACTTCTCTAAGGTTGTATCCAACTGGTATAGTCCAGATAGTGTGACTCCAGAGTCTATGGTTTTATGGATTGTCCTACACAGCATGAAGGTCGAGAAGAACGAGTTGTTAAAGAATCTAGGGAAAGGAAGGCAAGATAAAGAAGACAGCAAGTCAAGGCCCTAGGAGGCAAAGTTAGGGATGCTCGAGGGACCACAATGGAGCCGGTATGCTTGGCGTGGAATATGGTAGTAAAGTGTGTTCCCTTTAAATTCATATATTGATGATTCACATTAATTAGGATTCATCACAGAACACAAACAATTGCATGAATGTGAATGTGTAAGAATAGATTGGGGTTTATCGGCTCCCTTTCCCTAGGAAAGGTCTCTCCCACAACATGTCCTCAGCATCTTCCCTAGTCATCTTAGAGCTACAATAGAAAGAGAGAAGGAACTGGATTGTTTCAAGGATATCCAGAAGAGAAAAGATTGAAGATACCTGGGAGGCAGGACCAGTGCAGTTGGGAAGATGAGAAGCATCCTAATGCTGGCTTTGGCTGCCAACAGACGTACGGACAGCTCTGGAGTTTTCTTCTGGAAATCATAGTATAGTGGCCTACATCCTGCTCCCTGGGAGGATATGGTGGGGGATCAGGGAGCATTCTTTTCTAACTGCTTCAGTCATTTCAGTGAGAAGGAAGCGGTACTCACCATCAGAGAGGGGGAACCCCTTGCTCCTCATTACTAAACCCTGAAATTTCAGATATTAAAGTACACCTGATTTGAAATATTTAATTGATACATGGTAGGGAGATCTCATGTGCATGTTGCATTGTAAAGGATGTTTTCTCCTTCAGTGAGGCCCTAAATGCCTCCTTGAAACAAAGCAATTTTCCTGAGTTGGATGTCTTACCTAATCAAGCTATTAAAAACCAAACCGCAGTGCAAAAAAAAAAAGGTGCAGGCTCAATTTATGTGCCAACTCATTGCAAAATTGGCCTTTATAAACTACAATTAGGAAAGAAGGCACCCACAGTGGAGCCAAATGGAGGGAAAGCCCAGGAGAGTGAGAGGGTGCCAAGGGGATGGGGAGGTTCCATCCATGGAAGCTACCCTCTTGCAAGTGCCTCTTTTCCTTCTTTCCCTATCATCTCAGCCAGGGGCAGCTTCTGCCTCCCAGAGGCTGCCTCTGTTTTTGTGGGCCGTACACGGACCCGTAGGGCGCACATACAGGTAGTTTAGGACAAAAATCAGCATCCGGTGTTGGTTCGAGTGGGATCAGCTGAAACCGAGGCTAAATCATGGAAAAGCCTTCCTCTTCCACCGATAGAGGGTTTATTGAATGCCCAGTCAAGTCTGTAGAAGGAATAGGAAAGGCAAATGCAAAACCATAGGCAATGACATAATTTCTCCCTGTGCTAGCTGTCGAACTAGCTCCAACCACAGTTCTCGTCACAGCAGTGGAAATGAAGGTTACCCTGGGCTACCTTTCTCACGGTTTCTTTCAAATCTGCCAATTGATTTCACTTTGCGGTACTCAGCATGATGGGTAGGAAGGACTACAACTTCCAGGTGTTTCCACTTCATGAACAATCCTGTGGTGTAACCAAGGGTAGTTGTGAGGAATTCCATCCCTGCTTCACTTCTGCATGTCTTTGATCTTCAGATTAGAAGTTACAGAGGAAAATGGACTTAGTTACTTTGGTCACAAAGGATGGAAGCACTCCACTAGTAAGATTAAGATGTGTGTTGTGTTCTACCAATAGGGAAGGGTGTAGAGATGTGTGGTTCAACAAATAGAGAGAGTGTAGAGAGTGGGCGTGGTTCATCCAGTAGAGGAGGGTGTGGAGAGTGGGTGTGATTCATCTAATGGGGAGGATGTAGAGATGCGTGGTTCATTCCATAGGGGAGGGTGTAGAGAGTGGGCGTGGTTTATCCAATAGGGGAGGGTGTGGAGAGTGGTCATGGATCATCCAATAGGGGAGGGTGTAGAGAGTGGGCGTGGTTCATCCAATAGGGGAGGGTGTGGAGAGTGGTCATGGTTCATCCAATAGGGGAGGGTGTAGAGAGTGGGCGTGGATCATCCAATAGGGTAGGGTGTAGAGAGTGGGCGCGGTTCATTCTCATTTCCCCCTGGTGTCTCTCCTGGCACTGAGACTTACTCTGTGGTAAACCATGGGATGGCCTTTGAATGTTCAGAGTGCTTGCTTCTGTCTTGTCAGTGAGAATTCCCTCAGGGAAGTGAGGCAAGTTTCCCAGGTCATAGGTCCCAGGTCCATAGTAAAAAATGAAGAAGAGGAAGCTGGGGTTGCAAAATAAAAAGAGTCCACTAAACAAGCTCTGTATTCCCCTGGACACTGGGGAGTATCTCTACCCTATCTCTTCACCACCCAACGTGTTCTGATAAATAGCAGTTGTCTCTCTAGTGGCGGGGGTTGGGGGATGTGGAGATCTGACTTGTAGCAGGTTAAAGTGTCAGTTTCTGTGATACCAGTCCTCACACTGTGATAAATTTCAAGCATTCCATTGTGACGTTGCTGTATGAAACTGGAAAAAGGGCTATGTGTAGTTTGTTCCTGAGAACTGGAGAGGGCAGGAACTAGCTTCCCACCAATGCTTCATCTTTAGCCATATGCAGACAGGCAGATTTCTTTGATTACTGCCGTTATAGGACTCAAGTAAAAAATAGAGACACAATCCAAGCTTTAGGAATTGGAAAGAACTGGATTGCTCTGTACCCAACTTAGAAACAGGAGGACTGTCTCTGCTACAGGGGACCAGAGATTTAGGAAAAAGTATCTCACGGTGTGCTTTAGAGTATGTGGCTGGAAGTGGGGTATGTGTGCGTCGGGGAGAGGTTGGGGGGGGGTGGGAGTTCTAGTTGCCATTTATTATATTGTAATTGAAAAATAATCTTCAAAATTATTCTGTGCTTTTTGATACAAACTTCCCTTTCATATTCTTTTTTTTTTCTTTTTTCTTCTTTTTGGTTTTTTGAGACAGGGTTTCTCTGTATAGTCCTGGCTATCCTGGAACTCACTCTGTAGACCAGGCTGGCCTCGAACTCAGAAATCCACCTGCCTCCCAAGTGCTGGGATTAAAGGCGTGAGCCACCACTGCCCGACTCCCTTTCACATTCTTTAAGAATTCCCTGGGGCATTGTTCATTTGGTTTTGCAGCTCTGGTGACTGATCCAGCCTATTGGCCTGATGCATGCTAGGCACATCCTTAGCCTCCTTTAAAAAAAAACAAAACAAAACAAAACTGGGGGCTGGCGAGATGGCTCAGCGGGTAAGAGCACTGACTGCTCTTCCAAAGGTCCTGAGTTCGGATCCCAGCAACCACATGGTGGCTCACAACCACTCGTAATGAGATCTGACGCCCTCTTCTGCTGCACCTGAAGACAGCTACAGTGAATTACACCTGAGAGGGTGGGGCCAGAGCGAGAGGGCCAGGCAGAGGTCCTGAGTTCAATTCCCAGCAGCCACAGACATGATGGCTCATGGCCATCCGGAAGGCTACAGTGTACTCATACACATAGAATAAATAAAGATAAATCTTTAAAAAAAAATCTCGAGGGTATTTCTTCCTTGGAGCTCCTCTCACTTTCAGGAGTGCTTTCTTACTTCTCCCTGATAAACCTACATTCACTCTGAAACCATTATTTGAGAAGTAGAGACTCCCATGCTCCATCCTTGCCCAACAGAACCAGAATCTATTTCTTACCAATATGTTCAAATACTCATCAAAGCCTTGTAGCTCTTATGATCAAATTATACTGTATTTTTTAAAAAAAAGTCTAAGCAGGTTTTTTGTAACTTTGGCACTTCCAACTTCCTTTCTGCATTAGATCTTCATTAAAAAAAAAATACAGACCATGATGTCACTCTTTCCGTTCTATAGATGATGTAATTGAAGTGCTGGAGGATTGTGTCATTTACTTCAACCCACAAAATGACAAGGAGAAATGGGCCTGTGAGCCAGGGTTTGGCTGGACCCCGGCAATTTCTACATCACCCTTTCTTCTGGTGCTGCTGCCCATGGATAAAGAGTCCACCGAGATCCTGCTGGGAACGTGAGCTGCAGATGTAACTGATATCAGAGATGGGTTGTGCAATGGTTAAGATTGCAGAGGCAGCTAGAAACTTGGCTACTAGCTTTGGGGCTCCTTCTCGTAACTGAGAGAAGGACTTAAGACATGGCCCAGACATAATGGCAACATTCTTTTTAATTAGAGTGTGCCGTCTCTTTCTTGCATGTGTATATACATTTTTTTCTTAAGCCTGTGATTTTTGTCATTTGAAAAGATTTGCAGCAGTTTTTTTTTCTAACAAATTGTGGATTTCATTTGTTTTGTTTATTCCCTTTGAAACGTAGCTGTTCCTGAATTTTACAGAAATAATGGATTTGTGAGGAGTAAGAATAAAGATGGTGTTGAAGATGGAGAGTGAGAAAAGCAACTGTAGACTCCCAGGTACAGCCATAATGATCTGAACTGTAACAGGAGAATAGAAATCCTATTACGAATTCCCTTTAGGAAGGTCCCAGGGGTGAGGGAAGGACTCTCTCCAAAACGACTGAAGGTTAGATGAAAAGGTTGGAGAGAAATGAGCAAAGGCTTCAAACATGAGTTCCAATCAAAGAAAGGTCACAAGGATTGAGACCCAGAATCCCAAGGCTTGCTTGGCTATCTCTCTGGCTTGCACGAATGCATCTCTCAGATTCATAGAAATTCGGTTAATAAATGAATTTAGTGATGGTAAATTATTAACCAAAGTAAGGTTGGGAAGTCAGTAATAAGTGTGTCCTGCCCGGTCACTGTGGGCACCTTTTACAGACACCTTCTTCCTGACTAATTTACACTACTGAGTTATCATTATACTAGCAGAAATGAAGTTCTCAAAGGAAGGACTTTCTGCAACACACAGACCAACCATCCATCCAATCAAACAACCAAACAACCAACAAAAACTCCCAAGGAATGAAACAGTGAATCAAGATGTTTGTAGTCCTAATTTATAAACCAACAGCTGAATCCGGTGAACTATAGCATTTCAATGTTTCCTTTACACTAGTAAGGGATTATAGTTCATATCTTTATCATTTTGTCCGGAATTATACATATACCTCCTGTCTGTCCTGCTTCTGACACTATTTTTGTTGTTGTTTTTTGAACGAGGGACTCGCTGTGTAGCCCTGACTGGCCTAGAGCTCACAGAAACTGACCTGACTCTGCCTCCCAAGTGCTGGCATTAAAGGTGTGCTCTACCATACGTGGCCCTCAATACCATTTTTTAATTTCACTCTTCATCAGTCATTATTTCTGCAAAAATAAGAAGTACCAAAAGATAAATGAATATTTTTCTATCATCTGGAATTTTTGTGTTTGAATTATTTTTTTATAAAATATTATTATAGTTCCAAACATCATTCCCTTTATTCACTGTACCTCCCTTCTCGCTCCCCTCCTGCTCCCTCAGGCGTAGTCACCATTTTGGATTACAGGCAAGTGGCAGATTGTATTTGATTTTGAGGTATGTGGTGGTATATACACATGTGCAACATATCCATGTACATGTATGTATGCATATATGTTTGTGTGTATGGATGTGAAGGCCAGAGGTTGACTTTGAGTGGTTTCCTATATTGCTTCCCACTGTTTTGGTTTGGTTTGGTTTGGTTTGGTTTGGTTTGGTTTGGTTTGGTTTTTTCGAGACAGGGTTTCTCTGTGTAGCCCTGGCTGTCCTGGAACTCACTCTGTAGACCAGGCTGGCCTCAAACTCAGAAATTCTCCTGTCTCTGCCTCCCTAGCGCTAGGATTAAAGGCGTGCGCCACCACCACCCGGCTTGTTTTGTTTTTTAAATGGACTGTATCTTTCACTGAATCTGGTCTCACCAATGTGTCAGGACTAGCTGGCCAGCATGTTCCGGGATCCTCCCGTCTCTGCTGCCCAGGAACACTTGGCTACAACACTTGGCTTTTGCTTTGGTGCTGGGGGTGTAAATTTAAGTCTTCCTGCTTGAACAGAAAGTCTTTTACTGACCAGACCATCTTCTCAACACATGTACACATGCATTATTTTTTTAACATAAGGAAAAATGTGCTTGTATTATGTTTTACACAAAAGGAAAAAGAACAGTTATCAATTAGACCTTGTTTATGTTTCCAATGGGATAGCTGAAGATATGTTCTGAATTTTTTTTAAAAGCTTGGTATTAGCTAATCTCCATGTTTGGAAGTATTTTAAACTCTACAAAATACGTACAGAAGTTTTATTTAAAGGTATACATGGAAAAAGGAAATATATATAATGCATGTAAGGAATGTCATTTGTTCTTTAAAGAAATGGTTTGCAAAGAACTGGTAAGAACTTACCATATGGGAATGTAGGATACTGTCAGTAATTAATATGAATTCCAATGGTACATTAGCCACAGTTTCTAAAAGTCTACATAAAAATGCCAACTGGAAAAATCACAAATACACTTCATTCATTGAATATTCCAACTCTTTTGTAAAGGAAAGGAAAGATAAGTTATTTTATGATTTAAAAGACACTACCCCTTAGATTCCAACACAACTGCTTTCATAAAACATACAGAACAATACCACTGTAACGCACTTGATTTATTTTTATTGTAACTGTATTAATCTGTTTGAGATCGTGACTTTCTGATCTCCAGAGTCTGAGATGGAGCAATCCTTTAACCTTGGCCTCCCACAGAGCAGCAGCTATAAGCCACTACCAACAACATCGAATGTAAAGATTATCTTAAAGAGCAAAATTAAAAATACCTGCACATTATTCTTTAAGAATGGGCCCCTCATAAACAAAATAGTTGTAACTTTTAATATATTTCTTTAGGAGTCTGTATTTGCTGTATATACTCAAAAGGTCAATTTGCATCAAGTCTTCCATATTTTTACCTTTGTTTAAATACATGAGAAATTTTTACAGGACTTTGACACCGTTTGTTATAACACACGAGTTGGTTTTCTTTTGTGTGTGTGTTTAGCATAGGTGCTCACTATGTAGCCCAGGCTAGCTTAAATTTGTAAATCACCTACCTCCCACGTGCTGGGGCTATCCCTGAGTACCATCTCACAGGGAGACAAGGAAAAGTTTCCATGCAATGTGCATTTGCACTCGTGGGAAAACAATCATGTTTGTACACCACTTAGAGTTATTATTTTTCCACACTTTTTCTACATTGTGACTGGTACAAAGCTGACTACAAGTAATTCTACATTTACATTGATATAACTTTATCCAGGGTTTTAATTGGTAACTGGAACTAGGATGGTGAAGGCTTTCCCACATCTCTCCCTTATGTAAGGTTTTCCTCCAATGTGAATTCACTGATATGTTTTAAGGTAACCAGTTCAAGTGAAGACATTGCCACATTGCCTCCATATATAAGCTATATAAGCTATCTCTGAAGTATATATCCTTTTATGAATTTGAAGGTAGCTGTGACCCATGAAGGCTTTCCTACATTGCTTATCTATGTAGGGTCTCTCTCCACCGTGACTTTTACTATAATAGGCAAGGAACCTACAATAAGTGAAACGAACCATCCGATACTAGTTACATTTTTACGATTTCTTTTCAGAGTGTGTTCTGTCATGTCTGTGAGAGCAATTCTAAGAAATGAAAGTTTTCCCACGTTGCTTACATGTGTGCTTTCTCTCAGTAGGATCCCTTCATGGTTTTCAAGGTACTGGGAGTGTATGAGGTTGAGACGGTTAATTTTGCCGATTGGATTTTATGTATTTATTTCAGTGAGAATTGCGCCCTCTCGGAATATCATTGAGAGTACTTCCAAAGAGGTCTAACAAAGGAGGGAAGGTATACACACTAAGTGTCACTGGCACTAATCCCATGGCTCAGGAGCTGGACTGATGGAAAAAGAAGTTCTCAGAAGGATGGCAGCATCCGCACTTTTCTGCTTCATGGTCCACCAATATATGAGGTGTATTAGCTTTGCCTTCTCACTCCCCAGCCCGTGGGGTTGCTTCCATTACAGTAGATCATACCTAGGGGCTGCTCCTCCAGTCCCAGTCACAAAATGAGTAGTCATGTGTCGCGACCACCCACCAGCGGGAAGGACGACAACAACAGGATTCTTCTCAATCACACTTTATTAGGAGCGCCCATGTTGAATGGAGAGAAGGACCCCGACCCACGAGGTAGTCAGCTTTTAAGCTCTACTGTGCGAAGGTGTTGATGCCTAATTGGCTCAGCAATGTCTGCCGATATTGCACGATGCCTGATTGGCTCAGCAGTGTCTGCTGATATTGCATCACCCTTTTGGGGAGGGCACACTGGGATGGGCAATGTATGAGTCAAGCGCATGCGTAGGTGAGCGATGTGCTATGCTTGCGTGGCTGACGTTGGCCGACACCTAACAGTCATGTGATGTGAACCTACCATAGTCCTTCCATAAGATCCTGAGACAACTGAACATGAACATCCCTAAAGTATATAGCCTTCATGCAATGCAAATAAAAACAAGTGCCTATTATTGAAACTCACTAAGCATACGCGTTATCTGCCACACAGCAAAAAAAAAAAAAAAAAAAAAAAAAAAAAGTAGAGTATTTATCTATATAGGCTTACAAAATGAACACAAATGTATCTATTGTGTTTACTTTGTATACACTTACATACAACAAATGTAACTACAAGCAATGTTCAGTTTGTCTTTCAATATTTATACAAGGGGTGTGCATGT
>JADRCC010378994.1:0-21502 GCA_019843855.1 Hylomyscus alleni
GTGTGTGTGTGTGTGTGTGTGTGTGTGTGTGTGTAAATGAATGAATGAGGTTTGTACGAGGGTAGGTAAGTATGTACCACAGCATGCATGTAGGTCAGACAGTTTTTCCAGAGATGCTTTTTACTATCTACCTTGTTGAGGGAGGGCCTCTCTTATTCCTACTACTGTCTTACATATTCAGGATGGCCAGCCCAACAGCTTTCAGGACAGTCTCCTGTCTGTGTCTCACATTTCACCTGAGATGCATACCATAATATCCAACTAACTTATGGGTTACAGGGATCAAACTCAGGTGGTATTTTATGAGTAGTGCTCATTTTACCCATGAGCCATCTCTCTAACCCTAAAATGCAAAGACCTGTATCAACTGAGACATTATAACATCTTCCTAGTAGTCATCACATTAATGTGGATAAAGCTGGCCCAGACTAGGAAGCTTAAACCAGCTAAAGAGGCAGTAGAGAAGGCTCAGCAGTTAAGAGCATCTACCTCTTTTTATTTTTTTTTTGAGTTATTTATTTCATGTATGTGAGTACACTGTTACTCTCCTCTGACACACCACATGAGGGTATTGGATGCCATTACAGATGGTTGTGAGCCACCATGTGGTTGCTGGGAATTGAACTCAGAGCCTCAGATGGCTCTGGAAGAGCCATCAGTGCTCTTAACTGCTGAGCCACCTCTCCATTCCTCATCTACCTCTTTTACAAAGGACCCAAGTTCAGTTCTCAGCACCCATATTGGAGGGCTTACAACCACCTATAACTATAGCTCCAGGGGATCTGATACCCTTTTCTACATTTTGTGGGTACCTGCATTCATAAGTGCATGGAAAATACTATATTAAGAATAAAAATAAATATTTTTTTAGGAAGAAACAAACTAGCCCAAACTAGGGAAAGGGCCTCAGAGGATAAAGTTTTCCTGAAAAGGTTAACTTCCCCCACCCCTCCCCTAAGGTAGATTTTCATGAGTTTAGATTTTAGTTTTATCTTCATTCCTTTTATCATTCTTTCTCCTTCCTGCTCCCTTTCTGTTTTGTTGTTAATTTGTTTGTTTTTGGAGACAGGGTTTCACTCTTCAGCTCTGGCTGTGTTAGTACATACTGGCTGGCCTAGAACTCATTTGGTAGACAAGATTGGCATTGAACTCACAAGAGATCTGCCTTCCTCTCTCTCAACTATTAAGATTAGAGGCGTGGGCCACCACACTCAGCCCTCTCTTCCAGTTTTTTTTTTTTTTTTTTGGTTTTTCGAGACAGGGTTTCTCTGTGTAGCCCTGGCTGTCCTGGAACTCACTCTGTAGACCAGGCTGGCCTCGAACTCAGAAATCCACCTGCCTCTGCCTCCCAAGTGCTGGAATTAAAGGCGTGCGCCACCACCGCCCGGCTCTCTTCCAGTTTTTTGAGGCAACGTCTTCCTTACTCCCTAGCGTGGGCTGGCTTTAAACTTGCAGTAGCACTGTCTTGGCTTTCCAGAAGCTTAGATTATAAGTATGAGCTGCCACATCCAGTTTATTGTTATTGTTGTGGGTTGGTTTGTTTGTGGATTTATTCATGTTATGTGTCTTGGTGTTTCATTTTTCTGCGTGTTTGTGTAACTGCCTATGCCTGGTAACCAGGAAGCCAAAAGAGGGCAAAGAATCCCCTGGGACTGTAGTTACAGAAAGTTTTAAGCAGCTGGGCAGTGGTAGCACATGCTTTTAATCCCAGCACTTGGGAGGCAGAGGCAGGCAGATTTCTGAGTTCGAGGCCAGCCTAGTCTACAGAGTGAGTTCCACGACAGCCAGGGATACACAGAGAAACCCTGTCTTGAAAAACCAAAAGAAAAAAAAAAAATTGTAAGCCATGTTGATGCTAGGAATTGAACCCAGATCATATGTAAAGAAGAGCCATTAAGCCATCGCTCTAGCCTTTGTTTTTTTAAGACAACAACTCCTGTTGCCTAGACTAGTCTCAAGGTTACTGTTTTGCTGAGGCAGGCCTTAAGCACCAGGTGTGGTTTTATTTATTTATTTATTTATTTATTTATTTATTTATTTATTTAAGACAGGGTTTCTCTTTATTATTGGCTGTCCTTGAACTTGATCTGTAGACCAGGCTGGTCTCAAACTCAGAGATCCATCTGCCTCTGCCTCCTGAGTCCTGGTATTAAAAAAGCATGTGCTACCGCATGCTTTTATTTATTTCATGTATGTGAGTACACTGTTACTCTCTTCAGACACACCAGAAGAGGGTATCAGATGGCATTACAGATGGTTGTGAGCCACCATGTTGTTGCTGGGAATTGAACTCAGGGCCTCACACCTGGATGTGATTTTATTCTTTTTTTTTTTTTAATTTTTTTTTATATGTGAGTACATTGTTGCTATCTTCAGACACACCAGAAGAGGGCATCATTACAGATAGTTGTGAGCCATCATGTGGTTGCTGGGAATTGAACTCAGGACCTCTGGAAGAGCAATCACTGCTCTTAACCTCTGAGCCATCTCTTCAGCCCCCTGTGATCTTATTCTTATCTTTTTAATTATTTGTCCTAAAAATCAGAGCACATTAAATCTGTTGTGGTGTTTAAGATGGATATTGGACGGATTTTTAGTGAATATGAGGAACACTTGCTACATTCCTGAACTGTGGCCATATTACTAACCCCAGCTAACGTTTGAATATAGAAATATCCTGTTTGAGGCTGGAGAGATGGCTTGGTAGTTAAGTGACTACTCTTCCAGAGGTCCTGAGTTCAATTCCCAGCAACCAACATGGTGGCTCACAACCATCTGTAATGGAATCCAATGTCTTCTTCTGGTGTGTCTGAAGAGAGCAACAGTGTACTCACATATATAGAATTAACAAATAAATCTTTAAAAACCAAAGAAGGGCCAGGCGGTGGTGGCACACACCTTTAATCCCAGCATTTGGGAGGCAGAGGCAGGCAGATTTCTGAATTCAAGGACAGCCTGGTCTACAGAGTGAGTTCCAGGACAGCCAGGGCTACACAGAGAAACCCTGTCTCCAAAAAAAAAAAAAAAAAAAAAAAAAGAAAGAAAGAAGAAAAGAAAGAAAGATGTTTCTTTCATGTGTCTAGTGGTTCTTACAGATATTGTCTGTAACTTCAGCCTCGAAACTCAAGACCTACGTTTGCTGTGTTTTGAACCTAGGTAGTGGGTGGCATAGGCTCAGAAGCCCAAGTTGTCCCTAGCTTCTTGCCTTTCGGCTTGCTTAATACAAAAGATCAATAAGACACATTTTTATTTTGGAAAGTCTCTCCTTTTCTTTTCCGTTATCAATAATGCAAAAGAACCTGATTTTTTGATTCCTCTTGGTGGTCACTTCTAACAAACTAGCTGAGTTCCTATGGATGTTCCTGGTCCACAAAAGTGTGAGAGAGAAGAGGTTCACCTTCCCAATAAAGCATGCTTGGTTTAGGAAAGCTCTAAGGGTCCCATGAATCCACTATAAGAGATTGCATAGCCAGCACTCTGCATTCAGAGTCCTGACTCCTGACCTCCATTGTCACCTTTTATGTTTGATAAGGATATAAAATTGACTTTTTCACTTTATATTTTATGTGTGAAATGGGAAGAGTAATCTCATTCCATGGAATTGTTTTAAAAAGGCTGACTGATATGTATGTATTTTTCATGTGGTAGTTGTGTCTAGTTGATTCAGAATCACTTGTTTTCATTGACTATCTGCATATACACACAAAACCGCGTGTGTTTTGCTGGCTCTAGAGTATTCTTCCTTCAGCTTACCCGTGTGCAGTGTCTGCAATCCTTGTGTAGATTTCCTTCTGGCTGCAGGCTCTTCCTTCCCAGCTTCTCCCTACTCCAACACACACACACACACACACCCTGGGGTGTTCCCCTCTTGCTGCCTGTACAGGATGAGTCATCCATCCATCCATCGTCACTGCTCCAGCGCAGACCTTGGACAGGCTGCAGCAGGAGGGACATCAGATTGATCAGACTGCTGTGGAGTGAGTGTAGCTGGGTTATTATGTGAAGCAAGACCCTAGCTAGAAACTGAAGTCTAAAGTCTGCTGTTAGCTTTATATTTGTGTCCACTGAGAGCTTTTTATGTCTTTAAAGTCCACCTTGTGTTTATTTTTCCAACAGATGGGATTTCTTGGTCACATTCCAGTTTCCTGTTCAGTACTCGAACACCTTCCTCAACTCCTACTTCTGTAGGGATTACAAAATGTCACTCACTTTGCTTTACTTTCTACTGTAGAGGAAATGTCTATACCCAGGGTTCACACCGTGGGTGCTGCCTCCTCTCTTGGCCTTGTCTGAGTTGCAGAGTGATTTCTTTTCACTTGATTTGATAACGATTGTTTTGCTCAGAAACTCTCCAGGTTGGAGCTTTTCAGAGACAGTGCTTGTAGTTTTTAGTCTAGTAATAATGGGTCTTGAGCTAAGAGGTGATTGAAATGCAGATTAATGAGGATGGAGAGAGAGCTCAGGAGTTAAGAACACTGGCTGCTTTTCCAGAGGACCAAGGTTCAATTCCTAGCAACCACATGGTGGCTCACAACTGTCTGTAACTCCAGTTCTGGAGAATCTGATGCCCTCTTTGGCTCAGCAGAGTCCTGCATACTTGTGGAACTTGAAGACTCACCAACCATGTACACTTATAAAAGATATAACACTCAGCAGAAGTGGAGTGATCTATGTGAGTTCAAGGCCAACCTGGTCTGTAGTGAATTCCACAAGAGGGAGGGTTTTCTCTGTCTCAAAAAAAAAAAAAAACCAGAC
Organism: Hylomyscus alleni; assembly: GCA_019843855.1. Taxonomy (NCBI): domain Eukaryota; kingdom Metazoa; phylum Chordata; class Mammalia; order Rodentia; family Muridae; genus Hylomyscus; species Hylomyscus alleni. The sequence continues at coordinate 4,756 of JADRCC010378994.1, forward strand.
AAACAATGAAAAATAAACAATGAAGTGGAGATGAGGAAAAGCACTGCCTTCCTTCATCTCCATGTTTAATACTGACAGGGGTAATCTATAGTCTATTGCGAATAACATGCTCCACATCATTTGTGGATCCCAATTAACTGGTCACGGCCTTCCTACTATTCCTGAGGCCCTGAAAGGAATGTGAAGGCTGAGTTCACAGGCCATCAGGAATGGTATCAGCTAGCCAAAGGCTCCATTCACCTATTCCTAGACAGTTCTCTTACCATCAGGGTTAAAGGCCTGCAGCATGAAGGGAGAGAAACCGAGGATCTAGTGGAGACCCTTGCTCTGGCGCCAACTTGTGACTTCAAGGTGTCTTGATTCTTGGGTTCTTGAACTTGTGCTTTTCCTTGTGAAAGGCTGCTATCAACCTTCTGACCAACACACACCAGGCTTATCTTTGTCCTTCCCATGCATAGAAATTCATCGAATTTGAAGATGCCTTGGAACAAGAGAAGAAAGAACTCCAGATCCAGGTAGAACATTACGAGTTTCAGACGCGCCAACTGGAGCTTAAGGCCAAAAACTATGCTGATCAGAGTAAGTAGCTAGCAGAAGCCATGAGTTGGGCTTTCATGTATATTCTACAACTGTTCTGGGGAGGAGTATACAAGTTGTTGATTAAAAGGGGCAGGCGATTCTCAACTACTCTGTCTCGTCACACAACTGTCTATTTCCATAGTCAGCTTTGGGTGGAAATAAAGTCCTGTGGCACAGCACACTTTTACTTCATAAATATGACTATAAAATAGCAAATACTCAAACCCTCAGTTCGCCTGTGCTTCTAAGGAAAAAGCACCATGGCCTTGAGTCCTGACTGATCTCTGTGAAACTCACTGTTTTAGTGACAGTTCCTAAGAGACCTTTAGGGTTTCTTCTTCATTGCAATTACTAGCCATTTGCCTACTGCTCACCTTCAGACATTGATCCTCAGCACAGTCGTCTCTAAGTCTCAGCCTTGGAGTGAGTCAGGATCAACCTACTAAGCCAGTTTTCCCTTTCCAGAATTCTGGCCAACTGTATCTATAGGGAAAGGTAAAAAGGTGCTTTTGAAAATTAAAAAATAGGGACTGGAGAGATGGCTCAGTGATTAAGAGCACTGGCTGCTCTTCCAGAAGTCCCAAGTTCAATTCCCAGCAACCACATGATGACTCACAACCATCTATAATGAGATCTGATACCCCTTCTGGCAAACACGTGTACATGTAGATAGAGCACTCCTATACATAAAATAAATAAATCTTTTTAAAAATTTTTGCAAAAATTTTAAAAAATACACCAGTGGTGGTGGTTCACACCTTTAATTTCAGCACTGTGGAGACAGAAACAGGTGAGTCTCTGTGAGTTGAAGGCCAGCCTGGACTATAGAATGTATTCTAGGACAGTCAGGGATACACAGAGAAAGCCTGTCTCGAAAAACCAGATGACAATAATAATAGTAGTAGTAGTAATAATAATAACAACAACTATAGAAATATTTAGCTTGTAAAGCTATACTTAAGGGGCTGGAGATTGGTTATTAAGAGCATGTACTGTTCCTTCAGAGGAGCTGAGTTGGTTCCCAGCCCCTCCATCAGGCAGTTAACAGGTGCCTATAACTCAAGCTCCAAGAGGCTCTGATGTCTCTTGCCTCCCCAGGCACCTGCACTAATGTGTACAACCCACCGACCCCACCCCCACATACTCAGAATTTAAAATAATAAAAATAAATCTTTAAACTGTACTTAAACTATAGTGTTGCTGTTAAAGTCATCATTCAATCTTTTTTTATGATTTAGTATTTCATTAACTAAAACACATTTGTCACTTTATGTGGTCACCTTAAGAAACAGCTACCTTCATTTCTCTGAGAAAATTGAATTGGGGAAAAGAGAAAGACTGGCTTCCAATTCCTAGGCTGGTCTGACCTATCCCAAGGCAGAGGCTGAGAGGTGACTGTGCTAGGTTACCGTCCTGCCGAGGAGCAGGGTCTGAGGGTGGGCAGTGGGCAGGAGGCTTCTGTACGTGCTAATGGTGCAAATAAGAAGCAAACCTTAATGCCTGTTTTAATATATATAATAAACCTCGTTTATACAAGTGCTGTGACTTTCCTTTTGATTAGAGTGTTTGACATGTGAAAACTTACTGGCTCTTTTCTTAGAAAGAAAAAAAAATGCCAAATAAGATTACTGGGTGGTGATTCTCCAGGCTAGCTTAAAGCCTGGGGGCCAAATGGGAAGCTCCAGTGAGGCAGTAGCTGTACATAGGCCCAAGCAATGGCCTGTAGGGAGGTCTTCAAAACACTGGTTCCTTCCAGGTATACGTATAGACAGCCAAAGACAGCCTTTCCAAGGGACACACCTGACATGGGTAGACTTCTTGTTTTTTGGGCAGTCACATAAGTGTATGCTGTTTTTGTTTGTGTAAGTAATGCATATGGTGTGCCGATGTCTATAAGTCAAGTATATAAGTCACATGTGTTCTGTGCTTTATACACATATATAAGTCATGTGTAGGTTGGATACTAGTATCTATAAGTCACATGTGTGCTAGCTACTAGAGTCTTCTAAGTTATAGGCTTTGGATATTGGTGTCTGTGTTGAGTGCTAATGTCCCTAGGTCCCATCTGTGTGAGTTTTGGTGTCCCTGGGCCCCTTATGCATTGCATGCTGGTATCCTGGGTTCCATGTGTGGTGTATACTGGTGTCCCTGGGTTCCATGTGCACTGCGTGCACAAAGTCAGGCAGGACACCTGCCAGCTGTGTGTCCTGGACATTGGGTGGTGTGGTTTTTCGGTGGCTTCTTGGGGTCTAGTGTGTGTTAGGTACTGGTGTCTATGCTTTAAACTCCTTCAAGAAAAAAAAATGCAGCTGACTTTGTCTTGTACTCACGCTTATACTGAGCTTCAAAAAAAGGTCCCTACACTACTACCAGTTGTTGGATGCAGGATGAGCAGCAGTAGTCTCCACAGGTGCTACCTGGCCCATTTCCAGAACATAGAGCACAGTGTGGTCTGAGATGAGGTATATAGCCATGTCATGTATTAGATCAATCTAGAAAAGATATCGGGAGGCCAGGGAGAGGTGAGGGAAGCCTCTCACTGAGAACACTTGAAAGCCACTGAGGAGCCACACCACCGAATGTCCAGGACACACAGCTGGCACGTGTCTTGCTTGGCTTTGTTCATTATCATCACTCAGTGGGCTACAAAGATAGAGGCACGGAGGAAGGCACCCATGGGCAGTTGCATGCTGGCTCCAGTAGCAGGATTCGGGCAAGCTGCCTGGCCAGTATTGCTATTTAGCTTGTTTTAGACAGGTACATGCCATACCAGGAGGGAGCATTCTGGGGTCACTAGGGACTCCTAGTTTTGGGTAGTAGCCTAGAGAAAACAAGTTCAGCTCTTGAAGTATATAAGGAGTGCAGCTGTTCATTTCATCGCACACTTCTGAGCTTGGTCAGTCTTTAACATGGCTCAGGTTATGTTTTTCATGAATTTTCTCTTTTCATGAGCTTCTCATTTCTTTTGTTTAAAAAATTTTTATTTAGTTATTTATTTCTTTTAGGGTCTGGGGGATGGAACCCAAAGCCATGTTCATCATACTAAGCACGTGGTCTGCCGCTGAGCCCTCACTTCCATTTTCTGTTGGCACATGCTATGAGATGTGTTTGCCTGTGTTTGGAAGCTTCCAACCTCCCTGAGCAGATGCTCTTGTCAGTCCCACCCGTCCCGGCTTCTCTTACAGCAGGATTGAGCGATGTCACCTGTGAGGCTCACACCACGTGCCCATGCCACTCCCCTTCTCCATCTAGTACTCTCACTTTTCTGAGTAGAGTGCTGCTCTGCCGTACTGTGCCAGGGCTGTTACAGTCCAGAGCACATGGACTGAGCAGTGGAGGGTAGACTACAGCTGACACAGTGGTTGTGTTTTCCAGTTTCTCGACTAGAGGAACGGGAATCGGAGATGAAGAAGGAATACAATGCCCTGCACCAGCGGCACACAGAGGTAGGTGCTAGTGGGTACCCTAACTGCTACGGCCACATTTCATCATTGCTGCTGCTCTTTGCTCACCTCTTCTAAAGCTTCTGCTCATGTTCCTTAGATGCTCATTCCCTAAAAGAGTTGTCTTATCCAAGCACAACACTTCAGATCTCTAGCATTGGATGTTTAGTGGTGACACTAACAGGGAACCCCTCCTAACAGATGATCCAGACCTATGTGGAACACATCGAAAGATCTAAGATGCAACAAGTTGGGGGTAGCGGCCAAACAGAAAGCAGCCTGCCCGGGCGGAGGTAGGTGGGCTTGGTGGGCAGGAAGGGGGAGTGGTAGGGACACTGGGCAGGAATGTGCATGAAGGTGGATTTGGCTTTGCCTTCTGCTCAGTCCTGGGTCTTTGAGGCTCAGGGAAATTGTGTACAGTCTGTCCTTGCTCTATATGGATTCTAATTTTGCAAACTTTACTACTTATTAAAATATATTTGAAACTTTGCCAGTCAGTATTCACGGTGCTTTCATAGCTATTTGAGCATATTGTGGGATTGTGGAGTTTGAACCAAAGGGAAGGCTCTTGACCAAGATTTAACTCAGTGGTGCTCTAACTCCCCATCTGAACCCCTACCTAGATGCCAGTAGAAGGGGAGAGGGGTCTGCACAGCAGCCTGATGGAAAGGAGTACATGGAGGCCTTGGCCTAATAAGGTGGCTGAAACAGCTGGGACTTTAAACAGTCACCCAACCTTATTTGACTGTATTTTCTTGTTCATACTGAGTGTCATCATGTGTATCATCTGGTAGGGTCACTCAGATGGGCTGGAGGTCTAATCTGAGATCTTTGTAAAATATGTACAGATCCCCCTTGGGGCAGTAACTTGATGTTCTTCATCTGTGTTCTAAAACAGACACTTCTAGCCTGTGGCCCATAGACCACATGGTAGGTGCTAAGATAGCTATGTAAGCAACCCAACACATTTGTAGATAACAATGTCAAAAAGTTGGACACCTCTACTCTATGATGGGCCACGCTAGGTCCCTGTTAATGGCCATGCTCAGGATTTGGTGCTAGTTTTGCTCAAACATCAAGAAGAATCCTGCTGAACATGGCTTCTGTACCACTTTCTGTCAGAGTCAGGGTATCTAGAGAGCAAGTATCAGAGGTGTCATAGGGCATCGAGAGAGTTGAGCAATTAGAGACAACATTAGTCAAGTGTGGGGAGGAGTAGGAGACAGAAAACATAGAACCACAAATTTTTGAACCAGGCATCACCTTATTACTCTGTGACCCCAAATTCCTGCAGTTAAAGCTTCTGAAATCAGGTCTGGACCAGAAAAAGTCTCTACTTGTTTTATAATAAGGCTGTATATTCCTCTTCCTTGCTTGTTCTGTGCACAATAACTACAAATGAGAAGATTCAAGATATATAGCTCTGGGCCAATTCAGCTTGCCAGAGTCTTTGACATGAAAACAAGATGCATGTGAAAGTCTAAGGAAAGTAGGGAGGGTCTGGGTGTGTGTTCTTGGGCATGGTGCTGCATCTTGTAGCAGAATGTAGGCAGTGTACAGCAGTTTGAAGAGATCCCAAGCACTACAAGAATTAGCAAGACAATATGAATCACTTTGAGCTGTAACCCTGAGTTCACTGTAGCTGAAGAACAGAAGTACTGAACTACACACACTGTCAGTTGCTGGCCCGGGAAGACCCCCCTTCCTTGCAAACTGTGATGTTGTTCCCTTAGAGGATCTCCAAGTTACCAGGCTGATATTGTAATCAGTGATCTTTAAGGAGGTATCTGAGTCTGGAGTAGAGGTTGTGGAGATTGGCATCTTTGTATAGGGCCACAGCATTCTAGAACCTTCTAGCAATCTCCTGCCAGCATATCCTTCAAGAGAACATTTTAGAGCAAGACATGATGGCTCAAGTCTGTAATCCAAGCACCTAAGAGTTGAGGCAGGAGGAAAAACCATGTTAAATGCCAGCTAGGACTACATAGTAAGTTCCTGGGTAGCTTAGGCTGCAGAGTATAAAATCACTGTCTTAGAGAGCAAGCGAATTCCTTAGCAGCTTTGTAGTTGAAAATGTGGGAGAAGCATGCAGATATCACAGGGACCTGGGCAGTGTGACCTAAACCCAGGATTGCATGTACCCAGTATCTCTGTGGTGGTGAAGAAATAGATAATCTAGGTCCTCTGAGCTAAGCCAGAACCAAAGCTGGGTTGGGTTCAGAACCATGTAGGCCAAGAAGCTTACCTCTGGTGTCTCTTATCCTCACCGTGAGCCGAGCTAGGTTACCTGCCTTTTCCTGGAAAAGAAATACCTCAACTTTAGGCAGGGTGTACTACCATGGGTATCAACTTAGTAAAGGGATGGAGGCCCATCCAGAAGCTTGTAGGTTCCATAATTTTACACTCGCAAGGTATCCAGAGCCTACTTCTACCTCTGGTTTTTCTCCTGTACTCAGATCTTTTTTTTCTCCATCTCTAGGCAGCCAGACTGTAGGAAGCAAGCTTCCTACCTGAGAGGAGTTTAGGGTCCTTAGGCTGGTGCTGCCTCCTGTCCTTTCTTCCCTGAGAGAACCAGCATGCCCTTGACATGTTTCATGAGAAGTGGATCTGTGAGCCACCTATATGAGTCTCCTCTTTTTGTGGCCATCCTGTGTTCTCTGGCAGCACAGGACCCTTGGGGCCAAGAATAAGGGTAACACTCAGTGTGGTGCAAGGGAGAAGCTTTTTATATGCCTTCTAGAAGCCCCAAGAAGCTTCCATGGCCTGTTGTTTGACAAATGAGATTTTCTACCCTAATCAGGAAGAATGTTCACTTAGTTCAAACCCTTGGGGATTTGATCAGATAGGACCCGATCTGCCCATTGATCTCCAAGGCCAAAGAATAAGCAGCCTTGTTGCCTTAGACTCCTGACCCCATTGCTAGCCTTCCATACATAGGAGAATGATGCTTGTTACCAGGCTTATGGAGACTGGGTGTCTGGCATGGGGGAGGGAATACTCACCTCTGGGCTCTTTCCCCCACCCTGGCTAGTGCCTCTGAAGTTCCTCAATCAATAGACCCCATTCTCCCTACCATTATTGAATAGTTAAATAGAAACGAATCTGTCTCTCATGGTCTAAACCCAAGCTGACAACAAGGTAGTGCAGAGCCCCTGGCACAGACAGCAACTATTTTGACCCAAAATAGTGGACTAATTGAGGTGAAGAAAGAACTCTCCCTCCCAACTGTGTGTGCGCTATCACAAGCAGGGACTATACTTGAGCATTGCTGATGCTCTGCCCTTGGGATGAGTTAGAAGGAAGCTGTGTGTCCTTTAGGTCAGATGTTTAAGTTGGTCCACTCTGAGCTCACACTGTTTCAGTTCCCCACGAAGACTTTATAAAGTCTTTATTCCTCCTGAGTCTGAGCTGCTGGCCACTTGTAATGCATGTGGCCTTTTCCTGCACTCCTGGCGTGTTTTTCAGAATCTATATGTCTGGAATGAACTCAGCGAACTCTCCAACACTTGCTGTTCTTGAACCATTGCTGCAGATGTGCATGGGAGCTGTGTGTTTCTGTGCTCTTGTCCTATGTGCACATGGTATTTGTGATAAGCCCTGTGTTCGCCCACCTGCCTGTTCAGGAGGTCACATCCTAGAGTCTTTTGTCAAAACCATAAGGATCTATACCTCATGTGTCTATTCCTGTAGATATTGTGTATAGCTATTGTTTGTATAGAGGGGAAAACATGACGGGGTCCAGATATCTCATCATCATCGTGCACGTGCTTTCTCTGTGAACACATGCATAGATAATAGCAGTGTGACCTTCATTCTCTAATGTGGTCTTCTTGTCCTGCCCTCTGTGCTGTCGCTGCTATGTGCTGGCCATTGTGTCTGTTGCTGCTTGCAGTCCTCGCCAGTCGTGGAGGAAAAGGTAAAGCCTGCTTGTCTTTGTCCACTGCAGTGTTAAGGTCACCGTGAAGATTGGGGTTGTCCAAGGGAAGAGTTAGGACAGCGATTGCTGTGCTTGAAATCTCAGTTTTCTTGATGACCTTCTGCAGCTGTACATTCACAAGACTGAGGAGGCACAGACTTATTACACACCCTAGCAGAGCCACACAGCAGTTGGCAGAGTTCCTTGAGGTTTTCAGGTACCAGATTCTACCCCACACTCAAGAACTGTCTGCCCTCATCACAGATGAAATCATGCTATTGACTCATTTGCCCTGACTTGGGAGGTGGTAGGCCAGTAGAAACATCTCAGGCTGTGGATTTAACCATCAGCAGTGTGTGTGTCATTCCACCTCTCCTCTCCTCATCCCGTAGCATCTGGAGGAGAGGTATGGAAGAGGCATCATTGGCGTAGGGCCTAGGAACACATTATGTGCTTCCCACCCAGGTCATGAGTAAGAGTGCTTAATGGGGTCAGAACTAGGCCCAAGGGTCTTCCCCATTGGAGGCAAAATATGGTCAAGGAGGCTAGGAGCCTGCTGGAACAGGCAGGTCTAGTGAGCTCTGCTGCCTTCTTAATCCCTGGCTATGCTACCTTCTCAGTGGCCCAGAGACTTGGCTCTTGTAGGATATTGTCAGTACAGCTGAGCTAGGGAAGTTCAAATAGACAAACTCTCCAACTCTTTTAGGACATAGCATCTGAATTATTTCTACTTGATGCTAAAAGGCCAAGCAAAACCTATGTGAAGGAATCATGCAAGCTAGACACTGGAGAGTGCCTTCCAGAGACACCTCAGCCCTGAGCAGTCCTCCACTACCCCAAGCTATAGTTCCCACATGAAACACTCAGCATCTTTTATTCTACCCTTGCCATGACAAGCCAGTAAGAAAGCAAACTCAAGTCCCAGCAAGTATGAGGGGTCTCCTTACTGCAGGAGACAGTATTGTTTTGGGCAAGAAAGACTAATTGCTGGATTTCTACCAAGAGACCCTTGCCGAGGCTCATGCTTTCTCAAGCTAAACTGCCACCTACAGGCAGTTCCTGAGTGTACTACTACCTTCAGCCTTCCTCCTCACCCCTGACGTTCTTCATGATGTAAGGAGAGAACACACATTACCTGCCTTCAGAAATCTGTGTGCTAGCCTCTGAATATGGCTCTTTGGCACTTTCATTCCCATGTCTCCAGGGGCTGAACACTTAGTGTCAGAAGCTATAGCATGAACAGACACTAATGCTTGATCTGAACAGCTTTGAATATTTTAGACGGCCCTGGGATGGTGGTGTTGCCTAGACCTGTGTATGGCCAAACATGCTTGATTGGCAGCCTCTAGTTCTGAACTTGCCTTCTGTCAGCAATGATGACTAGGGAGATCTGCACATAGAAACATTGTCCTTTAACAGTCACAACAGAAGTGACCGTTTGTTATGACGATGTCCTGTTTTTTTTTTTTTTTTTTTTTTTTCGTTTTATTTTGGTTTTTGGTTTTTTTGAAACCATATCCTGTTAAGAAGGATGAGGAGAGCCAGGCGGTGGTGGCACACACCTTTAATCCCAGCACTTGGGAGGCAGAGGCAGGCAGATTTCTGAGTTCGAGGCCAGCCTGGTCTACAGAGTGAGTTCCAGGACACCCAGGGCTACACAGGGAAACCCTGTCTCAAACAAACAAACAACAACAAAAAAAAAGAAGGATGAGGAGATGATTCAGTGGGGTCAGATCCCAAAGAGCTTGCTGGCCAGATAGTCTAGCCAGTGGGTGAGTTCAGTACAAAACCCTGTCTCAAAAATACAAGGTGGAGAGTCTCACATACAAACCCAAGAGGTCCCAGAGAACTGGTTAGTGAATGAAGAGTAAAGAGCTTTGTTGATGCTGGAGAGATGGCTCAGCAGTTAAGAGTACTTAGTGCTCTTCCAGAGGACTTGGGTTCTGCTCTGAGCACATGGAAGAGGCAGCCCACAGCTGCCTATGCCTCTAGAATCTGACACTCCCTTCTGGACTCAGTTGGCACCTGTACTCATGTACACATACACACATACATTCAGAATTTTAAAACAAATATTGAAAAAACTCTTGTTGTTGGCATTGCTTTAGGATTACCAGCTCTGACACTGTTTCTGTTTAAAATTAGACAAAATAGGCAGGCTGGAGAGATGGCTGATAAGTTAAGAGTACTGGCTACTCTTCCAGAGGACCTGGGTTTGATTCCCACATGGTAGGTAGCTCACAACCATCTGTTACTCTAGTGTCACGAATCCAGTGCCTTCTGAGCTCTGTTGTACCAGGCATGCATGTACACAGATGTACAGGTAGGCAAAACCAACCATACATATAAAATTAAATTAAAATGTTAAATTAGAGCATTAGAAGGAGAAAATACATAAATCCTAGTAAAGGAGCATTTCCACCTATTCCTTAAATGTGTAGAAATGATGCTTAGTGTCTGGGTACAGGATGCTACTTTAAGCATAGGCAGTATCTCTGTGTCAAGAAATGGACTTTGACTCTCTCATAGCACCCTCTAATCATCCTCTCCTGTACTTACCTCTCTTCTACTGCAGCAGGAAGGAGCGTCCCACCTCTCTGAATGTCTTCCCCCTGGCTGATGGCATGGTACGTGCACAGATGGGGGGCAAGCTCGTGCCTGCGGGGGACCACTGGCACCTGAGTGACCTCGGCCAGCTACAGTCCAGCTCCAGCTACCAGGTTTTGTAGCCGTGTGTGTAGTGAGGGTCCCCAAACTACTGGTATCCCATATCCACTCAGGGGACTCCAGTCTTTATGCTATTTTCCCTGAGTTAGTCTACTATGCCCTGACATGAGACAGGGACAAGAAACAAAGCTGGGGTGTCAGGATGCATGGGCTTCCTGCTCTGTTTGACCTCACACTAGCCCCCTGTGAGTTTAGGATAGCCCCCCCTTAGTTTCTCAGGCCACTCTGCAGCCAAGGAAGTTGTCTGTTAAGGCTGAACAACCAGAACATATCCCCAAATACATGCCTCTCTGACTAGATGCCAGCCAGAATACATTCAGTATCTAGAGTCTGGGGCATCTGCTTGGCAGAGGCATAGATAATTCAATGGCTCTTGTCTTGGGCTGTTCAGCCACGAGCTGAGAAGAGAGATACTACCACCCACAGATACCCCAAACATAGATCCCTAAAAAGCTCATGTCATTCATTCAGGACTCCAGGTCACTTTCTGTACAGGGGCGGGGGGTGGGGGGGTGTTGTACTTAGACTACCTAGAAGGCATATGCAGCAATGTCAGGTAAGGGAGACTGTCTTCCTGGGGTGGAGGAGATGCCCTTTGGTAAAAAGTTCCTCACAGAGGGAATTGGGGGGACATGTTCTTGAGCCTCTGGACTTGATGGATGTAGGGTCCAGGACTTCTGAAATTTCCTGCTGTTGCTCTTGGCCTACTGTCTTTCCTGTGTCCAGCTTGCCTACAGGGGCTATTGTGTGCTGCAGGCTGTGTCAGAAAGTGATCCACTGCTTCTACTCTTGTTTTAGGCAATGAGTGTATCTGCAAGACAGAGGTGCTGATGCCCTGTCTCACTGTCCTGCCAGTGTATGTGCCCTAAGAAGAAGGCACCAAGATCCATAAGAGCTCTCCTATTCCTGGCCGTCTAGATATGGCCTTGCCGTTATGCCAGCTTTTCATGCTTGCTTACTCAGTTTCTCTCACATCAAACCTGTTAGAAGGCTTCCCTTTAAGCATTTGCCAAAGCTACAAGAACTTGAGAATGCCATGGGAGCCTATGCCTGACCCACCCTGGCTCTAGGCACCTACTCAGGCCCATGCTTTACCAGCTTTTCTTCTTACCATGTCCTTTCTGTCTCTACTATGTTGTCTGAAATCATTTTTCTCTCTTAAACCATGATGTTTTGTGTTTTAGTTTGTTGTATGTTTTATTTGATTTTTCTTATTTTTAAAAAGTGATTACACATTAAGTTCTTTTTATTTCATGTTCCATATTTGAAGGTTTTTCTAATTTCTTAATTTTTGTTTGTTTTTTGTTTTGTTTTTTGTTTTTATATACTGTAGTGTTTTAACCAAACAGTTGTGACTACTCATGGTGAGGAATGACCGCTAAGAGTATGGGTTCTTTGCAATACATTTGGAGGTCACTGCTCCCCGTTGATGTTTAGGAGGTTGAGAGGTTTGCCCTAGGTAAGTGGTGGCCAGGGGGGTCTATCCCCTGGGTAAGTGTGGCCCTGTAGGATAACAGAGCTGGGGCACTGGGGGAGGCACAGCCAGAGGGCAGAATGCTCCATTATAGGCAGCAGAACGTGAACACTATGGAAAGGTGTGGAAATCAGTGGGACTCATACCCCTGGCTTCTTCCTGGCCTGCTTGGAATTTCTTTTTTGCCCTTTACTGGGTGGCAGCAGCAGACGTCTACATCTGGAAGGCACCTGAATGACTCTGAAGAGAGGCAAACACAAGTCTTTTGAGAGCTACATCTCAAAGGCTCCATGTGAACCATGCTTGCCTCTTTTGACACTCAACAAGGATATGAAGAAAAAAAATTTTCTCTTTTGTACTGGGCAGAAGATGGATCCAGATACAGAGCTACAATTTTGTTACAGAGCCGTTTCCAAGATGGTTGGACTGCATGCTGGTGTAAGGATTTTTGCCTCTGCATTGCTGGCTAGGACTGAATTGTGTTTGGCTATGGGCCATGGTGGCCACTGTAGGCTATAGAGCAGCATCCTTGAGCTTCACTCACTTGATGCCAGGAACACCATCATTCTGACAAGAGAGCTGTCCTTTGCCAAGCATCCCCTGCGCAATTGTTTATTTAGAAATAAGGCAGCTTGGTAGATAAAGCCAGAACCTTGTCCTTTGAAGATGTGACTATGTCCAGTACTGAGATACTCATGCTAGGGCCTGGCATTGATCCAGTGAGTTGAGCAAAGGCATCCATAGAACCAGTTCTGACCTCTGAGACCCTAAGTTCATATCTCTGCATTTACCCAGCTCTGTACAGAGCCATGTACTTTTTTTTTCCTCACTACACCCTGGTGAACATCCTCACCAACAGAACACTTTTCTGAAGGCATGCTCTCTCTCTCTCTCTGGAAGACAAAACTCTAGAACCCAGGACAGTGCATATGTGAGATGTTTAGTCATTTTCCTTGGCCTTCACAACAGAGAATCAAAGGGACCTGAAGGGGCAGCTGCTGCCTGGGATAGCCAGGGCGCTCCTCAGAGTCACATGTCAGATACATTTGTCAATATTAGTTAATAGAGGAATGTTTGGGGACAGTGTTTACTGCGAGTGTCTAATAGTTTTATCTGGAAAGAGCACAAGAATAAAATGTGTGCTTTTTGTTTTATACCCTTCAGTTGAGTGCCTTTTTTCCCCTCACAAGATTTATAAGGTTCGCAGCTGGCTTCCCTAAGAGCCTGAGTTTCCTCCAGAACAGTTCTCGTTTTATTAAAGCAGAATTTGTGTTCAGGACTAACCTTTGGTTCTATTGATGTGTGAAAGAAGCATTCACGATCTCCTTAGGGGTCTCAGCCATAGAATCAGAGAAACACTGCCCCTCTCTACCACTGTCCTCAGCCAGGGCAGAGCATTTGTGTCCTAGAAATGGTAAAAGGGGGTAGTAGTAAAGTAGCTTAGTGTACAGCACACCTGGCCACCCAGTGCCAGGTAGCAACTTCATTATCCCTGGGTAGAGCCCTTTGCCCCATGCTAGTCTGACTAACCCACAACTGCATAGGTTACCCACTATGTCTTCCACCATGTCCTCTGTGTAGCATCATATCACTCATGATCGTGCTGGACTGTCTTATGGCAGGTGTAAGCTGAAAACTCCATTCAGTAAGGTGGTGGCTGCTTCTGGGAAGTCGGGCAGCTACAGGTGAGCTTCATTGTTCAGGAGTAACTAGGCCAAAAGGAGACTCCCTGCCTCTACAGGTGGCCACAGTGTTGTTTGTTTATGACAATGTAGCAGAGAAACAGAGCCATAGGGCCTCAGCAGCCTCTCTAACCATGGCACCATGGCCTACTGTGATGTTCTTCCTTCTTTCTTTGTTTGGCTCTAGTGTCCAAACGATGAGATGTCCGAGTCAGGCCAGTCCTCAGCAGCTGCAACACCCAGTACCACAGGTACCAAGTCCAACACACCCACATCCTCCGTGCCCTCAGCAGCAGTCACACCACTCAATGAGAGCCTACAGCCCCTGGGGGACTATGGCAGTGTCACAAAGAACAACAAGCGGGCCCGAGAGAAGCGCAATAGCCGTAACATGGAGGTCCAGGTCACCCAAGAGATGCGGAACGTCAGTATTGGTATGTAGTCTGTCCAGTGCCCTACCAACCCTCCCATCCCTAGGGAGAGGCCACGGGACCTGCTGCTTGCTATCACCTCTTCCTCATTGGGCTTTTGCTTGAGCAGATAGAATAGCTAAGACTTCTAAGCACGAACCACAGGTAGGCAGTTTAAATAGCTGTCTTGAAGGGTAGGAAGATGAGGATCAAGGTGCAGGAAGTCTCTCCAGAGGTCTTTCTTGCTGGGCTTATAGAGGGCCAACTCCCTGTGTTCTCACAGTATGTCTGTGTTCTAATTTTATAAAGACCCCTGTTGAGTGAGGTGAGCCACATGGCCTCATTTTACTTGATCACTTCCTTAAAGACCAGACTCCAAGCTGGTCACGGTGGTATACATCTGTAATTTCCAGCTCTTAGGAGGTAGAGGCAGGAAGATTAGGAGTTCAAGACTAGCCTAGGGCGTATGAGACTACACCCAAGGTTGGGGAGGAAGCTGGGGGGAGGAATGAGAGACCCAGTTACCAAAGGAAAAAACCCAGTTTTGAAACTTACACAGGGCAGGCAGGCATGTTGGGCTCTTCCCTCAGCAGTGCATACTTTTCATATAGGCCCTCCTCCCTAGACTCCCATAGTACTGGAGTCTCCATCCACCTGGCCAGTATCGGGGCTGGGGGAATCCTTTTTTGACAGTCATATCTAGTGGAAGCTAGTGTGGCTTCTGTAGATGCAGACCTAGGAAGCCTTTGTGAATAGGGCAAGTTTTTAGGCTATCGGCTGACACAAAGTTTCCTGTGTTCTATACTAGGCATGGGCAGCAGTGATGAGTGGTCCGATGTTCAGGACATTATCGACTCCACCCCAGAGCTGGATGTGTGTCCAGAAACCCGTCTGGATCGTACAGGAAGCAGGTGCATATTCAGCCAGACTCTGGATGAGGGATTCAGTGTGCTTGGAGGTCATGGGGTATCATTGTCATATCCCAGTCATGTCTGTACCCACGTTGCAGGGTTGTCACTGAACAGGTGTATCAGTCAACTTCCTATCCCTGTGGAAAAAAATACTTGAAATCATCCATTTAAAAATAAGAAAGATTAGCCAGACTGTGGTGACTCGAGCCTTTAATTACAGCACTCAGGAGGCAGAGGCAGGTGGTGTCTGAGTTCAAGACTACACACAGAAACCCTGTCTCATAAAGCCTAGATAAATAAATATAAACAAGCAATAATGATAAAGGGGGGGTTGATTTCGACTCACAACTCTAGAAGCTTCAAGG
This sequence comes from Hylomyscus alleni, assembly GCA_019843855.1. Lineage (NCBI taxonomy): Eukaryota > Metazoa > Chordata > Mammalia > Rodentia > Muridae > Hylomyscus > Hylomyscus alleni. Next base: position 20,263 of record JADRCC010378994.1, read on the forward strand.
CTTTAGCCTTTGGCCTGTGATATTTCATGAGGAAAGCATATGGTGAGAAGATTGCTTACTTCAGAATTTAGAAAGGGCTCAGGTCCTAGTACCTCTAAATGTCCACCGTCTGCAGCCTCAAGGTTTCACCATATGCTTTTAGTGTCGGGGCTTTGGAAGATACTTCAGTTGCACACCTCAACACAAGCCTGGAAGGCTGCTGTCATGTCACAGCAGTGCTGTTCCTCACTGCTCTTTATCTATGTATCCCAACAGCCCAACCCAGGGAATTGTCAACAAAGCTTTTGGAATCAACACTGACTCCTTGTATCATGAACTATCTACGGCGGGGTCTGAGGTCATCGGGGATGTGGACGAGGGAGCTGATCTCCTAGGTAAACACAGCCCATGACTCTTTGACATTTGGACTCTTGTTGGTCTTTTTATTGAGTTAGTTACGATGAAGGAAAGGTTTTATGCTCCTTTGGACTGAGGACTTTTATTTCATAATATTGCTAAAGTAAATTCTTCCTTTTTTGAACTTTCCCTAAAGTCTCCAGTTTATGTTTTTTTAAAATTTATTCACAGAGATATACTGCTTGAGCATTTGGTATCCACTGAATGCTCCTTGTGGGCAGCTAAGTGCTAGGAGTAGGGCTCACACCATGCTCTGGATTTTGAGCTGGTTCTAGAACACACCCATGGCAGCCATTCCTGGGTTTCTGCAGGGCCACACCTCTACTTGCTGGGGAAAGGGGCAGGCTTCTCCCACAGGCCTGCATACTCAGTTACAAGCAGAAAGGAGCAGGCTTCTCCCATGGCCTACATGTTCAGTTATAAGCAGAATGCTGTAGGACTCTACTACTATATCTCCTTGTTCCACAGGTCAAGTAGGGCAAGACCATCATCAAGTAAGTGAATGGTGGGCAGGTTCAGATACGTGGGAGCACAGGGAATGGTCTGTGAGGTGCCTTTAGTGTCCAGGTTATGAGTTTATGTGCGACACCACCTCTGTACACAGCAAGTGATGGAATGTGTTCTGGGGAAGCAAACATCAATCGCATTCTGGCACAAGGAAGATGAATCCCTGTCTGTGTGTTGCTTTGCTCTCATTCTGTGGGACAGTGACCACCCTGACCTGCCGTGAGACCCTGTCTTAGTGGCAGGTGTTCTAGAGCCCCCTTTTTTTGTTTTGTTTTGTCTGTGGAAAAGGAAGTCAGATGGCCATAAGGAGCTCAGGCAGAACCACTACTATACAGTC
>JADRCC010378994.1:21512-51490 GCA_019843855.1 Hylomyscus alleni
GAGGATACAGTGAGTAAGCATACCAGAGCAGCCTGTGTAGATGTAGAAACATGAACAACTCACAGGCAGGAGAGAGAAAGGTGCTGTATTCTCACAAGCACAGTCTTAAGTCAGTAGGTGGTCATCAGCTATGATTACAGCGGCAAGCTCCCTTCCCAAGAGACTTGGCTTTCAGCTCCATGTATCTCAACTATGAAGGAAGTAAAAGGTACCTACCCTGACATACACTGTATGTATCACACATAAGATACCAGCAATAGCCGCATACACTATTTTAAGAAGCTCAATTACAAAAAAAGAGAGGGAAGTGGTGGGAGAGACTGGAGGGAGAGGAGGATGGGGAGGGGCAACTATGGTGGGATGTAAAAGAACTAGATAAGTGAATAAATAAGTTGCCAGTTATTGCACCCATAAAAGGTTTCAGAAATGATGAGGAAAACACATATTACAGAATGGATGTTTTAGGAGTAGCAAGTATCATGCCTACCTCTGCCTGCACTCTCTGCTGGGAACATCAGAGCATGCACCAGTAGTAAGGTGATATGTTCCCCATGTTCAAGTAAGGAAGCTGATCCTCAAGAGAAGTCAAGCAATTCCCTTGCTTGGGAGATACAAATTGTGACGTGCAGACCCAACCTGTGTGGTGCTCAGATTCATTCCTTCATAGTAGACTACTCCATGGAGTAACCAGTTGTAGATGTCTAGAGACAGATCTCCTTGAGAAGTAGACACACTTGTGTACAAGGATGATGAGTCAGAGCTGTTCGCACAAAAATGCTTCAGTTCATATTGTAATAAAATGGTTGCCTGATCTTATAAAATAGAAATTCTAGGTTGATCAAATATTTAAACAAAATTACAAGGGGAATGGAGCTGAGGAAGAATATTAAAGAATATTTAATAATTAGCTGGATCTCTGCATGATCAAAACCATCAAAGAAAGTGTCCATACGTGTGACGGTGATAATTACTGAGTATGCGTGTGCTCTCAGAGTGTAGTTCAGTAGTAAAACATATGCTTAGCAGAAGTCAGTTTGATCCCCAACACTCAGAACCAAAGAAAAAGACAAGAAAGTATGTGTGTGGGTGTTCTTTACCACTGAAGCAAATCAAATACAATAGAAAACCAGCAAAGGGTAAATAGAAAACCACAGATGATACCTCAATCACATAAAAACTACTCAGCTTCATCGTTGATGAAAAGTGAGTGTGAAATGAGTCATTGAGCTGATGTGCCTGCTCCTATGTAGAGCTCTGTAAGGGGCTCAGGTGATATGTACCCAGTGCCTGAGTGCTCACGTAGAATAATGGCTGCCTTTTATACAACAGGAGTAGATGGTGATGAGCAGTTATGAACCGCACCCAAGGTGCTTAGAGTCCAGATTACCAAACTAGCTGCCTGGGAGGGCAGATAGTATCTAGAAATGTATAAATCTGCTATCTGGAGAGGTGTGAGCAAAGGGTAATACCTCTGCGCCGGACTCTGCTTACTTTCCATGACAAACATTATTTTCTTATTTAAATCAAAAGGGTTTTCATGCTGCTTTTCTTCTCTAGGAAGTATACAGGCAGAACAAAGTCCTTTCCTCTAACTATTGGAGACACAGTGTTCCCTTACTTTAGTCCCATTTCCCCTAGCAGTCTGTACTGAAGAGACCTACACCCAGTGAGGTCTGTGCACAACCCTCTATGTCCCCAGCCCCCGCTACTGTTTGATTTATTTTCTCTTCACAGTAGAATCCTTATTCCCTTCTTATCATCTTTGTGTCCCTCACCCAAGGTTATGTCCTCCTTCCCTGGACTCCTGTAAGTGCTGGGCTGAACAGGAGACCCCTAAACCCATCTCCAGTCACACATCTTTGTATGCACTGCCGTCATGGCTAGTTCACTCTGGAGGAATGAACTTGGTATTGTTTGCTCATGGACACACACACACCCTTCTCTTTACAGGAAGTGTTGAGGTCTGTTGGGCACTAAACTATCACTGGGTGCTACAGATGTCTGGCAGAGCTGAACAAAAACTGGGTACTCTAGGTCCCTTGGAGAGGAATGAAGGGATTCTCTCTTTAGGGTTTCTTTATCCTTGGGATGTGATGTATCCTGGACCTGCTGAAGTGTTTTGGTTTTTGTGTCCATCAATATAGGAATGGTTGAATCATTGTTGCTTTTTAAAAAAAATAATAATTTATTTTTTGGTTTCAGTCACTGATTGATTTTTGTGCTTCCTTTCCTGTCTCTGCTTCACTGGACGCGGCCCAGGGGAGTTCTCAGGTGTGTATCTCTCCTGTCTGTCTCCATGTGGTCCCCTTTTTCTACTGTGGAGAGCAACTGAAGCAGGGGTGGGACTCTCCCCTGCCGCTGACCATCACCAAGGGCTGTGCACTCTGACCACTGATTTCTTTCTGGCTGCTCCAGGCCACTTAACCCCTTCAGCCATGTGCTTTGCTCCCAAGCTGCTACTGCCAAAAATGCCCAGATGGGATTGCTCCACTGACCACTGACAGGCTCTTAATATATGACCCCCATCTTCAAGCCTAAAAAGGCCACTGGGGGCCATTTCTGAAGGATCTACAGAGCCACAAGGAACATAAGACAGCATACCCCAGAAGATAAAGGTGCCATGAGGCCCCTGCCAATTGTAGTCTACCTGGGAAGCCAGGCTGAGCTGCTGTGCACAGGATGCCCTGAGGCCCATCTGCCCCTATAATTATGGCCCTTTAGTGTGTTCATTGGCAGCCAAGCCCCTGGGCACAGCTTCTCATTGTGTGGTTTCCTCTGACTGTTCTGTTGCCTACAGATAAAATTTCACAGGAATCCCTGGCTTCACCCCATCTCCTGCCCTCTGTCCCCTCTGCTGCCAACTCTAACCCAACCAGTAGTGGCCCCCAATATCCCCTACTTTGCTGTCTACATAGGCTTAACACGCTTCTTTTCTCTCCCTCCTCCTGCCCCGTTGCCCGTCTCCTGTGGGACTGGGATGCTCCCGTAGTGCGCGATGATTTTTTTGGTAAGGCCAAGGCCCTGCTTAAGTGTCTGTTTTTCCTCTTTCTGGCCTCCTCTCTCTATCCAACATCTTCTCATGCTTCATGAGCCCTTTGCTTTGTGGGCCAATGGCAGTGAGTGGGGCTTCAGGGTTTCCAGGTACCTCAGGCCTGGGGTGAGGTGCCATCTTTCCATTCTGTTTCAGCTGGGGTGGGAGGTGGCCTTTCCTCCAAGCTTCTGGTCACCATGGATAAACCACTGTCATTCTCTGAGAGGATCCAAAGGCCCAGGACAGACCACGTACCTAGTGTTCCCTCTTAGCTTACCAGGGAAAAGCAGGTCCTTGTTTGAAGCAAAGGCGGTCAAAGTGGGCATCAGGATGAACTGTGACTAGCACTTCACTGTGCCTCTGCTGTTTCAGGCAAAAATATAGATGAAGGCTGACCTGAAGTTTAAATTATGTACTTTGGAGGTTATAAGAGAGACCTCGTCTTTTGGTGGAAGGGCTGTGTCAGTTCTTCTTGAAAAGCTCCTGTCCTCACATCCATTCCCTCTACATACTTCCTGACCCCACTGCCAAGGCCAAGTTCTCTAGACCTATATGTAACCTCGTGGTGGGCTGCAACTGCAGTAACTCATCCTTGGGGCAAATGTTTTCTCTGTGCCATCTCTATCCTTTGTCACAGTGCCAGCATTTGTTTACCAATGGGTGGCATTGAAAGGCCTTGGTTCATTGTGAGTAAACCATAGAGCAGGAGTGGAGACATTGTTGAGGGCAGGGAGTGAAGTGGCTTCACAGGGCCTATTCCAGGGCCTGCTATAAGGTTTATTCTAGGCCTCTGAATGTGAACCCAGGGAAAACCAGGGCTTCCGGTGGGCTCTAGACAAGGCCAGGGACCTCTCCTGGTCTGGCTGAAATACCCTGCAGGTGGGAGTATCAGACCCTCATCCCTTTCCATCTCAAGGCACAGGGTCAGGAAGGTTGCTACTCTATGGCAGAGGTGGATTCAATAGAACACAGTCCATTTAGGGGCTCAAGGGAAACTTCCCTACCTTTCGTTTCAGGAATGGGCAAAGAAGTGGGGAACCTGCTGCTGGAGAACTCACAGCTTCTAGAGACAAAGTAAGTGTCCTCTGTACCAGCGGGGCCTAACCCAGGCTTGGATGGCCCCTGAAACATGACTGTTACCATCACTTGTAGTAGGAGCCCATAGGACTCCTGAGTGGTTCCTCCAAAAAGCTACTGTAAGTAACCTTCAGCCTGGATGGCTACTCCATTTGATGCCCAGGTCAAACAGATATTCCCATTCTAGGCCAGGATGTGCCTGCAAGGGCGTGTCTCAGGCCTGTACTCTTCATTCTTCATATTCAAAAGACAGACACAGAAGTACAAGTTTGAAGCTAGCTACATAGCAAAGCTCTGTCTCACAATAAAACAAATAGAAGTCCTTGTCAAAAAAGAATACCCTTTGGCTCTCATTAGCCCCTCTTCTTTCTTCCCTTGAAAGAAATGCTTTGAATGTGGTGAAGAATGACCTCATTGCTAAGGTTGACCAGCTGTCAGGAGAACAGGAGGTGCTGAAGGGTGAACTGGAAGCAGCCAAACAAGCCAAAGTCAAGCTGGAGAACCGAATCAAAGAGCTTGAAGAAGAACTGAAAAGGTAAGAACACCAGAGACTTGGACTTTACACTGGGTGTCCAAGCTGCCACCTCACCTCTCTGTCTTTAATACTACTTCTAACATCTAAGAGCTCCCTCTTTCCCCCAATAGCTTTGTGTATTCACTGTTCAAGGTCCAGCCACTAGGTAGGTCCATTGTCTGACTACCCCCCTTGTCTCCTCTCAAGTCCTCTGTGTCCTCGCCAGGTACAGGGTCCTGCTTTATATCTCTTTCTGAGAATGGTGCAGCCATCCTCAGCTCCAGCTCTCACCCCATTCTTCATTCAGGAATGCAGGGCTGATCAGGTACCTCTGACTACTTGAGCACCCCATACCTCTGCTTCTCAGCCCTCTGGTCAGCCAAGATCAAAGCCACAAGGTCTTGGAAATGCTGCATCCTGGTTTAGCCTCTCTGACATGGGAGGGGCAGTGTAGGGAAGGCCTGTGGAAACTACCTGCTTTGGACTTGCCTACCCACCAGGATAACTTGGTTTACTCCCTCTTGGGCGTGGATCACCCTCATTTTGGATAGAGCAGCCAAATGTCTGGGCTGTGAAGCACATTTGACAGAGCTCTCACCCTGCCTGCTTTTCCCTCATCCTATAGAGTCAAGTCAGAGGCAGTAACCGCCCGCCGTGAGCCCAGGGAAGAGGTGGAGGATGTAAGCAGCTATCTCTGTACAGAACTGGTATATCCACCATTAACCTGTGGGCACGGGTGGGCTGCCATGGCGGGACTTCCTAGACTTACTTATTCTTCTGGGCCCTCCTCACCCCTCACTTGTGGCCTCTAAAGCCAGTGCATGTTCTCCTATTCCATTGAGTGACTTAATGGCATCAGACCACTCCTTTGGCAGATCGCCACCCCCACCCCCTAAACTGAGGCAGGGTCACATTTCATTCCCTTTCTTACTGATGCTTTCTGCGGTCCCATCAGGTGTTGTGTTACCAAAGAGGCTGCAGAAGCAGCACCAGATGTTGCTGGTGTGCATCTGCAGCCTGGGCAGTGCCACCAAACCCTGAGCCTGCACTTCATCTCACTTCCCAAAATCAGGTCCAGGCAGCACAGTTTGTCCCTCTGTACCAGAATACCTTTAGGAGAACGGACTGAGTCCCTTGTAACAGAGCAGTTACTCATCTGCTCAATCAGGGACATAGTTAGAGATTTCATCTCAGGATAGTCTAGCAAATGTGAGAATGTGGATTGTGGCCACTTGAGTATGAAAGAGTGGCTAGTCCAGGCCTCTGCCTTCTTTACTGTACATTGGCAGAAGCAGATTCCAGGTGGGTGAGGCCATGTGCAGGGAGGACCTGCTCCCTGTGCACTTTTTCTCAACTCCCTTAAGTTCATTCTGTTCAAGCTCAGGGTGCAGCTTTGGAGAGAAGAGTGGCAAACCCCATATTGTCTACCCTGACACTCTTAACCTGCCATTCCACCATCATTTGTCCCAACTGTATCCCCACCTAGGTGGTAGACACTCAGAAGGAAGCCACATACGCTTGACTGTCCTCTTGTTTCTCATTGGAGGACCACATTTTCTCCCTCTACAGGACAAAATCCCCATGGCCCAGCGCCGACGCTTCACAAGGGTGGAGATGGCCCGAGTGCTCATGGAACGTAACCAGTACAAGGAACGCCTCATGGAGCTGCAGGAGGCCGTGAGGTGGACCGAAATGATCAGGTGTGCCCTCTGCATTTCCCCTGACAGTTCCTGAACTAGTTCATGGCTCTGCTTGGATCTATTTTTCCTGAGGTGGGGTTGTAGAATTGGCTGCCCTCCACCACACTTCCGTTCCCCAGAGTGTTGGAATAGTTTGGAGGCTCCAGGGTCACTCGGTTCAGCTCCTCCTTTACTCTTCCCTACAGAGCGTCAAGGGAGCACCCGTCTGTCCAGGAGAAGAAGAAGTCCACTATCTGGCAGTTGTGAGTATGGTGCTCTGTGGAAGGACAGGCTTTTATCAGCCTGCTGCAGGTTCCACACGGCTCACTCGTCTGTGTTTCCATGCAGCTTTAGCCGCCTCTTCAGCTCCTCATCCAGCCCTCCTCCAGCCAAACGGTCCTACCCATCTGTGAACATTCACTATAAATCACCCACTGCAGCTGGCTTTAGCCAGCGTCGCAGCCATGCTATGTGCCAGATCTCAGCCGGCAGCCGACCCCTGGAGTTCTTCCCTGATGAGTAGGTATCCCTAGCCCCCTGTTCCTCCAGCCTACTAAGGGGAGGGGGCCAAGTGCCCTAAGTCTGTCCACTCCATACTTGAAGTTGGAGAGCGGACTTTTAATATACTGTACTGTGGGACAAAAGCTACCAAGGGCAGGAAAGATGATACCTTCTCTCTAGGTCCACTACCCCAGCAAAAACTAGCCCTCGGGTTCTGTCTGAATGCCTTTTAGCAGGGACTACAGTTCCAAGAAACCATTCTCTTAGACTTTGAAGACTGTGCTGGGTCCCACAAGACTCTTACCTCCTCTTGTATGACCTGAGGGTCTGAGCACTGCCCCGAACACTTAGTTAAGCTTCTTGCTGCTACTTTTGTGAGTAACTACTGGTAATCTCACCTAGGTTACACAGTTGCTGCCCAACAACATGGCAGGCCCCAGAACAGCTGGAAATGACCTCTTTTTTTTGTCTTGGTTTGGTTTGGTTTTTTGGTTTTTCGAAACAGGGTTTCTCTGTATAGCCCTGGCTGTCCTGGAACTCACTCTGTAGACGTGGCTGGCCTCGAACTCAGAAATCTGGCTGCCTCTGCCTCCCAAGTGCTAGGATTAAAGGCGTGCATCACCACTGCCCAGATGGAAATGACCTCTTAAGCACAAGATCATACCCCATAATTGGGAAAAGCCACCTTTAGTCAAATAGTACCCCTCCATCCCAGAAAAGGCAAGGGTAGAATCAGGCAGGCTCTGAGACATGAACACTGTACCAGGAAGACTAGTGAGATCCTGGGTGCCCCAGCCCCACACAGATGGCTCACGTTGAACAGATGTAACCTGTCATTCCTCTCACCCAGTGACTGCACCTCTTCTGCTCGGCGGGAGCAGAAGAGGGAACAATACCGCCAGGTTCGTGAACACGTGCGCAATGATGATGGGAGATTGCAGGCCTGTGGGTGGAGCCTGCCTGCCAAATACAAACAGGTACTTGGGGCAGAGGGTGGTGTCTGGGTATGGAGAGGGTGTTGTGAGAAGTGCACAGTGGTAGTTCAGAGCCATCTCCTACCTGGTATTGGCAGATCTGTAACTCTGAGGGTACTCTAGTTTACTTTCTGTTTCTATGATAAAACACTGACCAGACCAGCTTGGGTAAAGAATGAGTTTATTTGACTTAACTTCCATCATCAAGGGAAACTGAAGCAGAAATCATGGGGGAACATTGATTATTGGCTTGTTTTCTGTTGCATTATGCAACTTGCTTTCTTACACAATCCAGGATCACCTCTCACATACATGCCTATGGACCAATCTGATGGAGGCAGTTCCTCAGTTGAGGTTCCCTCTTCCCAGGTCGTTCTAACTTGTGTCATGTTGGCAAAAACCAAACAGCACAGAGGGCCAGCAGAGCCAGACCCAGTGCACTGTGTACCAAAAGCCAACAGGCAACTGACTGAGATTTCTGAAGGCTGAGGTGTCTTCCTCGACCTCATACCACAACCTCCCACTCTGTTGCAGCTGAGCCCCAATGGAGGCCAGGAAGACACCCGGATGAAAAATGTGCCTGTCCCTGTATACTGCCGCCCTCTGGTGGAGAAGGACCCCTCAACAAAGGTGAGCACTGGTGACCCTTCTCAGAGGCTCCCCAAAGGGAACCCTGGCCAAAAGGTAGTCTCCATTACTGTAGCCCCTGGGAGGCACAGAGAAGCTGGTGCACCAAGACCTCACAGTCCTGTCCTTGCAGCTGTGGTGTGCTGCTGGTGTCAACTTGAGTGGGTGGAAGCCAAATGAAGAGGACTCTAGCAATGGACCCAAACCTGTGCCAGGTCGAGACCCTCTGACCTGTGACCGGGAAGGAGAAGGTGAACCCAAGAGCACACACCCATCACCTGAGAAGAAGAAGGTCAGTATGTGGTTTTACCCTACATAAAGTCTCTAGATAGTTTCCTGCAGGTTCTGGCAGTAAGTGACCACACCTTGGTGACAGTGCATTTCTCTATCAGTCTGAGACAGGAAGCAGGTGCTGCAGCATCTCAGATACCACTGCTGCCTCTCTGTAGTAAGGGTTTCCTCCTGGCCTGTGGAGCAATGGGGCTGTCCACTGCTCTTGGTAATAGAGGGTGTGGGAGAGCCAGGCATACCTTTTATCATATAGTAAAGTAGGCATCAGGAGGACTTCTCATAGGAGAGGTCCATGATTTGCAATGAATCTCAGAGCACAGTCACAGCTTGATTTACAGGCCATGAGAATTGCCTCTCCAAATTCATAGTTTCTTCTCAGAAATGAACCATCAAGATATGGTTCTAGGACTGGTGAGATGGCTCAGTGGGGAAGAGCACTGACTGTTCTTCGGAAGGTCATGAGTTCAAATCCCAGCAACCACATGGTGGCTCACAGCCACCCATAATGAGATCTGATGCCCCTCTTCTGGTGCGTCTGAAGACAGCTACAGTTTATTTACATATAATAAATAAATAAATCTTTAAAAAAAAAAAGATATGGTTCTGTGGGCTGTAGGGGAGGATAACTATCCATTGATGCCATATTCAAAGCTAGATCTTAGGAAGTCCCGGAGATTCCCTGATTCATGTTGACACCAAGTTCAGGCACTAGCTTTGATTTCCCCCTGATATGCTCTGAAACAGGCAAAGGAGGCCCCTGAGGCGGATGCTACCTCCAGTCGGGTATGGATCCTCACCAGCACCCTGACCACCAGCAAGGTGGTGATCATTGATGCCAACCAACCAGGCACAATTGTGGATCAGTTCACAGTCTGCAATGCCCACGTCCTGTGTATCTCCAGCATTCCTGGTGAGCTGGGGCTCCCACTGCCAGGTGCTGTCCAACAGCAGGCACTGCTGCCTGTGGACTGCCCTGCAAAGCTGGTGCTCGAGGCGGGTAGCCCTTCCTTTTCAGCCAGGTAGGACTGACATATCGAATAAGTAGAGAATGGAGACCTGCTAGGAATGTGAGTCCGGGACGAAGCTCTCCGGGGTACAGGCAAAGGTCCTGGCTTCACCCCTCAGCAGCAGCCTCATGACCTTTTAGCCTAGCCCCAGGATAGTGCTAAGAGCCCTACATGTCTCTGCTTTAAAACCTATTTGCTCACATAGCCTCTACTCCTTAAAACCTAGTTGCTGGGATAGCCTCTATCCTTGGAGTCCTTCGGGATCTTGTGTATGATAGAGCAGAGCATTACTTCTTAGTGTTGACCTATAAACCTGACCCTAGGCCTGAGAGTCCCAGGCATGGCTGTGTGTAACTAGGTGGCTGAGAGCAGAGCCAGCCACGGAGGCAGTTCTTGTCTCCCTCTGCCTTTACTGAGATGGAACTTTGTGATGTTGGACTGATGGACTGGAAATTTTTCCCCCAGCGGCCAGTGACAGTGACTATCCCCCTGGGGAGATGTTCCTAGACAGTGATGTGAACCCTGAAGACTCAGGTGCCGATGGTGTGCTGGCTGGCATCACCCTGGTGGGGTGTGCTACCCGCTGCAATGTACCACGTAGCAACTGTTCCTCCCGAGGAGACACCCCAGTACTGGACAAGGGACAGGGTAAGTCCTAGTTCCTCTTCTCCCCATCCCCACATTCCTCTTCCTCCACTTGCCAGGCTTACTCCTCTTTCCACAGGGGATGTGGCAGCCACTGCCAATGGGAAAGTCAACCCTTCCCAGTCCACAGAGGAAGCCACAGAAGCCACAGAGGTGCCAGACCCTGGTCCCAGTGAGTCAGAAGCAACGACAGTCCGGCCCGGGCCTCTCACAGAGCATGTCTTTACTGACCCGGCACCCACCCCATCCTCCAGCACCCAGCCTGCCAGGTAGGCTCTCCTAGGATGGATCAGTTGAGTGGAGAGGAGGATGGCGAGGTGAACAGGGATCATCATATGCTTCCGTGACCTACTCTGCAGCTACAGCTACCATTCTTCTTGCAGTGAGAATGGGTCAGAGTCCAATGGCAGCATTGTACAGCCTCAGGTGGAGCCCAGTGGGGAGCTCTCAGCAACGACCAGTAGTGCTGCACCCACCATGTGGCTGGGAGCCCAGAATGGCTGGTAGGTAAAGCCAAAGACACAAGACATGGGATGTGCTGGGAGGGCTTGCTGAACCATGTAAGCTCTGCCCACGTACCTTCTTGCAGGCTCTACGTGCATTCAGCGGTAGCCAACTGGAAGAAGTGTCTGCACTCCATCAAGCTAAAAGACTCTGTGCTGAGCCTGGTGTATGTGGCCCCCACTAAGGGGTGGGGTTAGGGACCCAAGGGCTCAGCAACCTCATCCTACCTCACTAACTTACCATTCCAGGCATGTCAAAGGCCGAGTGCTGGTAGCTCTTGCAGATGGGACTCTGGCTATCTTCCATCGTGGAGAGGGTAAGGCCTAGTGGTCCTTGCAGAGACAGGACTAGGGGTTCTTGGGTCTATCCTGAGCCTAGCAACGGGTCCTCCAGACCAACCCTTCGAGCAGAGATAGATCCTAGTCAGACCTGAACAGGTGTCCTGGTCTCCTTCCAGATGGCCAGTGGGACCTGAGCAACTACCACCTAATGGACCTGGGTCACCCACACCACTCCATCCGCTGTATGGCTGTTGTGAATGACCGAGTTTGGTGTGGCTACAAGAACAAGGTGCATGTCATCCAGCCCAAGACAATGCAGATTGAGGCAAGTGCTAGCCAATAACCTCCAGAGTAGGGCAGGGGTTCTGCCAGATTATTAGAGATTGGGACAGGCTGTGTGTCATTAAGGTGGAACCTGCATCAAATCACAGCAAGCACTGGTCCCTTACTTTTCCATTACCCACGCCGTTGACTAGTTGCCCTTACCTCACAGAAATCATTTGATGCCCACCCAAGGCGGGAAAGCCAGGTGCGACAGCTGGCCTGGATCGGTGATGGAGTATGGGTCTCTATTCGCTTGGATTCTACCCTTCGGCTCTACCATGCTCACACCCACCAGCACCTGCAGGATGTGGACATTGAGCCCTATGTTAGCAAGATGCTGGGTGAGTCTGGCATGGTGGCCCATGCCTATAATCTTAGCACTTGGGAGGTGGAAGCCGGAGGTTCATCTTTAGCTCCATAAAGGTTTTGAGTCAACCCTTGGCTATATGAGAGCTTACCTAAATATAAATTAAATAAAGATGTAATGTTAGAGATGTGCCAGGCAAAAGCACCCATGACTGACTGCACTGACCCCTCTTCCTGTCCCACCCAGGTACTGGCAAGCTGGGCTTCTCCTTCGTGCGCATCACAGCCCTACTCATCGCAGGCAACCGTCTGTGGGTGGGCACTGGAAATGGGGTTGTTATCTCCATCCCCTTAACTGAGAGTAAGTTCCCAACCCTAGAGGGTATCTCAAAAATGCAGCAGCTGTGCTACTTCCAGAGTAGCTGTGCTGGGGAGCCGCCTGTCTGAGGAGGCTCACCCTCCCTTTCTCTCTTCCCCAGCTGTGGTCCTGCATCGAGGCCAGCTCTTAGGGCTCCGAGGTAAGTACTTTCCCCCAGTACTCACCATCTCCAGCTGCCTGCTGAAAAGAAAGTGACACAATCCTCTTGTCCCTGTTTTCCCAGCCAACAAGACATCCCCAACGTCTGGGGAGGGGACCCGCCCAGGGGGCGTCATCCATGTATATGGGGACGACAGCAGTGACAAGGCTGCCAGTAGTTTCATACCCTACTGCTCCATGGCTCAGGCTCAGCTCTGCTTCCACGGGCACCGTGACGCTGTCAAATTCTTTGTCTCTGTGCCAGGTACACAGTTGATCTTAACCCACTTTGCCCACTGTGCTACAGTACATAGCTGTGACCTTTTCAGGATGCCACAATCCTGAGATTCCTCTGCCCATGACAGGAAATGTGCTGGCCACTCTCAATGGCAGTGTCCTCGATAGCCCATCAGAGGGCCCTGGGCCTGCTGCACCCGCTGCAGATGCTGAGGGCCACAAGTTGAAGAATGCACTGGTGCTGAGTGGTGGTGAAGGTTACATTGACTTCCGCATTGGTAAGTAGGCACAGACTAGAGGTAGACCCTGATGTGGGCTTGTGGGAGTCCTACTCATGGCTGCCAATTCTCCAGGAGACGGAGAGGATGATGAAACTGAGGAAGGTGCCGGGGATGGGAACCAGACAAAGCCCTCATTGTCCAAGGCTGAGCGCAGCCACATCATCGTGTGGCAGGTGTCCTACACCCCTGAGTGAGACCCTGTCCTGCCTGATGCCAACTGTACATAGGACCCTACCTGCCTGCCCCCCCGCCTGTTCCCTGGGGCAGCCAGGTTCGTCCATCCCCTTTTAACCTCTCAACTTGCAGCTTTTACCTGAGGTCCAGCCCCCAGCTGTTAGAGAGGGGTGAAGCAGGGTTTGGGGAGTGAGGCAAAAACAAATGTCTTTCCCATCAGGGAGGAGAGAGCCTCTGAGACACTCTCTCCAGCAGCCCCTGGCCTTGGCCTAACATGAAGTCCCAGAGGGCCCTCAGGGCAAGGCAGGACCAAAATGGCTATGGGCAGCCCCTATAGGTGGCCCTGGCTCCACTCCATCCTCATCAGTCCTGGCAGGAGCAAGAGCCTCATACTGCCAGAGTCTTCCCCAAGTCTACTTGCTTTGCATGCAGCCCTGAGGAAGGGATTCCTGATTTCTAACCCTATGCTCTCTCTGAGGGACCCAGAAATAGCATCCTCTGCCCAGAAGCAAGATTAGGGCTGCCCTGTTTCCTGGGCCCCAGACAGCCTTCTCTGGGCTTTCCCCATCTCCAAACTTATATTCCCTTGGCCCCCAGCCTGGGTCTTACCTGGGAACCTGGCATGAAAGCTCAGGGCCAGCCTCCCTAGGGCAGCTAGCTGCTTCAAAAGATGACAAATATCCATTAACCCAGGAGAGCCCAAGATTGTCCAGCCCTTCACAGACTAGTTTCCTAGGCTCTTCCTGGGCACAAGATTCACATTGGAGGAGCAAGTGCCCTGCCCCTCCCAGAAGCCCCAAGGGTAGAATTTCTCAGGCTGCCAGGGCAGGCACAGGCCTCAGGAAGAAGGATGGCCCTGGTCTCCCCAGAGTCAGTCCTAGGATGCAGGCTTAGCCTCAGGTTAATAGAGGATGGTGTGCTCCAAGGGCCTGCCTCCTGCACAGGGCTCCAAGGAGCCCAGCTCCCGGACACATACTAAGTGCCTAGGGTTGCCGGCTGAGGCCTGCTTCCTTGGAGAGCAGCTGACAAAGAGGCTTCCAGGCAGAGGCCAGAAGAGCTGAGGACGAGCCAGGATGGGCACAATTCTAAGCAAGTGTGTGGGAGCAGGTGCTGCCCTGGCCTTACTCTTCAGGGGCACTGATAAGAGCCAGTTGGCCTCTACTGCACTCTTCCCACCAGAGAAGCACAGATCCAGGGGGACCGCCCCTGAGCCCGTCTGGCCACAACAAGCTGCAGCAGTGTGCAGCTGCAGGCTTCTCCCCACCACCCTGCCACCTCTCCACTGTGATGTATGTCCCTTGTCTGTTCCCACAGGAGTGTGAAGTGACCGGGGTTAGCTGGGTGGGTGCAACTGGAGGGAAGGGGCCAGTGCAACTCTCCTCAGGCTTTGGCCTTGCAAGTGAACTCACATATCTGCTCTGTATGTAATAAATGTCTTAACATTACTTTTGTCTTGAAACTGCACCAGCGCACAAGGGTTTTCTGCAGTTTATTATGAAAGGAAATACAGGGTGGGATGTGAGAGTGGTTGTCCCTGGATAGACTAGGTTGGGTGGACCTGCACCCACACAGCACTGTCACTGCTGCTGCGTTCTCTGAAGATCACAGAAGACCAAGAACCTCCAGATTGGTAATGCTGGCTTCAGTAACATCTACTCATAAAGCCAGTGTCCGGCGCTGTCCTCCCAGCACAGCAGCTCATCCTCACGGAACCAAAGAGCGATCTCTCTGTGAGCACTTTCCACTGAATCACTGCCATGAATCACATTCCTGTGCAGGAATGGCAAGTGAGCAGGGGGAGGAGAAGGATGAGGGATGGCCAGGGAGGATGGTAACAAGACTTACTTGCCAACCTCCACGCAGAAATCCCCACGGATCGTACCGGGCATGGCGTCCCCTGGGTCAGTGGCCCCTATGAGGGCCCGCGAAGCACGCACGACATCCAGCCCTTGCCACACCTGCAGGGGCTACTGTCAGCAAGATAAGAGCTCCCAAGGCCTTGCCCTCCCCTTGCAGGTCATCGTAAACTTACCATGGCCACCACTGGACCAGAGCTCATGTATTTAACTAGTCGGCTGTAGAAGGGTCTCTCGCGCAGCTCGACATAATGCTCCCGCAGTAGCTCTTCGGAGGCCTAGGGGGAGGAGTATCGACCTATATACCAGGGTCCCAACCCCATACCATCCATTCCCTCCCCGGATCCACCTGCTCCTTTGCGTGCCCACACCTGCACTAGCTTCAGTGCCACCAGCTTGAAGCCCTTCCTCTCAAAGCGACGCACGATCTCGCCCACCAGCCGCCGCTGCACGCCGTCGGGCTTCACTGCCAAGAACGTGCGCTCGTTCACGCCGCTGTAGGCTGCAGGAGTACTGGCTTCAGGCATGGCCCACCGAGCAGCCCCTGCCCAGACCCGCCCCGCCCGGCCTGGGCGCTCACCTGAGGGGAAGAGGTTGGCGAAGATGGTCAGCACCAGACAGATCATGGCGGCGGATGGGGCGGGCCAAGCGGCAAGGGGGCGGGGCCTCCCTTAAAGGACCTCTCGGCGCAGGCTCTCCTGGGGCTCTGCAATCCCAGCACATTTGAGCCCAAAGCGCGGTCACAGCGCCCAAGACCTAGACCGGCCTGAGTGTACCTGAGCACCAGGCGCCCTGCTCCAGACTACCATCTTCCCTCCCTTGTCCTGCGGTACACACGTAATGAAACCACAACACAGGCCGTTTCGTGCGTTTATTTCCAGACCGAAGAATCGGCGAGGGGCCGCCTGAAAATGATAACCAGCAGCCTATCATCTGCCCCATTATTCATTGGCAGATGTGTCAGGGCTGTAGGGTATAACTCGCCACCAAAGTGGAGGTCTAGCACAGTCAAAGACACTTGTCCATCAAATGACTCACAGGACCTCTCAGCCAGTCCTGGCAGTTAGACTGAGGTGCCCTTGGCCTTCCCTTTCGTCTCCTGTTTTGCAGGGTAGTCCCAGGGGCGCATTCGAGTCCTCTCCAGGTTCAGGAGCGGCTCCTGGACGCTGGTATCCCCGTTTTTCTGACGTTCGGCGAGGATCATGGCCCGCAGCAGAGGTGGGTAGGGGACAGAGTTCAATCTGTCCTCTGGCTTCGCAGTGAACGCGGTGAAGGCCTCCTCCTCGTGCTTGGGTACCAAGCGCCAATCGTGGTACATGACTTGCTCGATTTCCCGAGCCTTATCCTCACTCTTCCCTGAAGGAAAGAAGACAAGCTGACGGCCTGCTGGCTGGATGATATGGCGAACCATCACCGGCTCCAATCAGCACCCAGCCTTACCTTTGAAAGTCAGGATGCCCCAGGCCCTCCCGTGGTCCAAGTTCTGCAGAACAAGAGGGAGGATTGTCAACATACAGCCTCTGCCACTAAGTTACGTGGGTAAAGGAGACATACATGCCTAGGTGGTTCAGGGTGGGTAGAACCAGCCGATGAAGTCCAGGGTGGGCAAGAAAAAGTGTAAACAAGAAGGAGTAGTACAGGGAGCGAGCGCACCTCCGCCGTGTAGTCGGGCCTCACACGCGTGAGGCGCCAGTAGCATGGCTCGTCATGCTGCCACAGCCAGGACTTGCGGGTAACCAGACGGCCCAGGCCGAACAAGGGGAGGCGGGCAAGCAGCTGTAGGAGGCGGCTCTCGCGACGCACGTCGGCCCAGGCGCGCACCGGCAGCCGGCGACCGGAGTGCGGCCGGGTCAGCGTCTCGTAGTCTAAGGCGTAGAGCTGCGAGTCTCGCGGCTGGTTCCGCTGCTCGCGCAAGGCGCGCACGCGGCGAGCCAGCTCAGCGATCAACCGGGGTCGCACTTTCTTCCGCGCCATGCCCGTGTCCTTACTCCACAGGAAATCTGCGCTTCAAGAGCTCTCCAGTTCCGGAAGCGGCCGGTGTCCTGAACAAAAGCATCCGGGTACGTCCGGAAGCTTTAGGAACGAAGGGCTTATGGCGGAGGTAGGTCCCGGGAGAGCCACGAGCTCGCGTCGCGGTCGGGGTACGCGCCTCGGCCATCGGCGACCTCAGACCTGGGAGATTTCCGACTCAGACGCTGAAGGTGCCCCTGCTAGGGAGGTCGTCACGCAAGCTCCGGGTACAGTAGGAGAGCGCAGAGCTGCGGCCAAGGCTTTACGGGCGGATCAGGTTCTGGGGCGACTGGTGGTGTGCGTGGACCCAGGTGAGGGGACGGGGGCTGGGAATCTGGGGCCAGCCACCCGACAGGGTAGAGTTGTCACCCACTAATCCGCACTGGAGATGGTGGAATAACTGCATTGTTGCCTGCTGGGCCCAGCTGTCCTGGAAGATGCAGGCTCCGACATCCTGATGGAGGCGCTGGGCACTCTAGGCTGTGAATGCCGCATCGAGCCGCAACACCAGGCCCGCAGCCTGCAGTGGAACGTTGTGAGGCCCGACCCGGCACCCAGCAATGTGAGTGTCTCCCTATGATCAGCCAGGGACCAGTCCTAATCCGTGTTTCACTTTTCCTCTGGCTAGCGAGGTAGCTGCATTCATCTTTCTCGCTTCGAACAGGAGTAACCTAAAAACTGGAGGATGCCTAATTTCTTAACACAAGAAACCTGAACTCAGCTGCTGCCAGAGAACCTTCTGTTGTAATGAAGATGGGGGTTGGGCTAGTTTTATATTCTGGGACTTCTAGGGAACAGTCCTAAGCTGGCCTGAACTTCACTGTGTACGGAGCTGGAGGGTTATTGACAGTGTCTGGTGACTGACTGGCCAGCACGGGGAGGAGCCCTGAGCTCACACAGGTGCCTAGCAGGGTGATATCCCCTACAGGTGCCTCTGGAGGCGAAGGCTGAAAATGAGCAGGAACAGCTGCTGCTGCTGGAACCCCAGGAATTTCTTGAGGGTGCTGTGCAGCTGACCCAGGTATTGGGGAAAAGACCTATCTTATTTTGGTAGGTCTTGTTCCCCGATCTGGGATGGGCTGGAGCTTCTGTTGAGGATCATGAAGGTGTTGAGGGTAAGATGAGGAAACCTGCAGATTGCACTAGACATAAGAGCATAAGCCTTTAGAGACTTGAGATAGTGACCTGACCGCAAGCTGGTGGAGGGTGGCAGAGAGAATTCTAGCTGATAGTGTCCATATGACCTGGGCATTGGCTGTGAGATCTGTCCACAAAAGCTAATAATCCCTCCCTAGACTCAAAGGAAACAATGCCTAACTTGATATTTGCCTAGAGCACAGTTCTGCTAAACGGTCTGCAGGTATCGATGTCCAAGGGCCAACATTTGTCAAACACCTGCTGGGTAACATTCCTCTGCTTTCAGATCCCAGATCAACCTTGCTCCATCCCCTGGCTTTCTCCCAAGAGTCTCACCCGCTCCCATCTGGCTATCATTGGACTGGACGCATACCTGTGGTACCACTTATCAGCCTCAGTAGGGCTGGCTTGGGTGGGATTCCAGGAAAGTGGCTTGACTCTAGTGGCTCTGTCACAGCTGACCCCACTTGGCCTGGGTCGGCTCTGCAGAGGTAAGAGACTCAGGAGCCCAAAAGATCGTCCCCTCTGCTCAGGTCTCACCAGCCCAGCTCTCAGAAGACACGGCAACTAAAGAAGTCAAAGGAAGCTCCTGCCAGGGTAGCCATCAGCTGGGCCCAGGTGGAGGAGGTGAGGGCTGTGTGGAGCTGTTAGATGCCTGGCCTTTTTGTCTGCACTCAGCTGCAGCCTGGCCTGTCAGAACTGCCCTTAGTTCCCAGGATCGTTGGGTTGGCATGCCCCAGAGTTCATGTGGTCCATGCCCACTCTCACACTCCCCAGGCCCTGGTGCTGCTGCAGCTCCATGCAAACCTGGATGTGCTGCTGGTGGCCTCGTGGCAGGAGCTGAGTCAGCATGTGTGCGCTTTCACCAGGGCCCTCTCGCAGCTCCCCTCTAAGTATGCACCTCTTCGTGGGGGTCAAGTGGAGACAGGCCAGGGTTGGAGGGCCGCACAGATGGGGTTCTCAAAGCTTCTGTCTGGGTGTCCTCATTCCAGGCAGCTCCGGGACTCCCAGGCCTTTTCTTTCTGCACAGCAGGGCACTGGGCCTCAGGCCAGCAAGTGACTAGAGATGGCTCTGGGCTCAGAGGTGTGTGGTGGCGACAAATCAGACAGTTCAACCGGGTCAGCACAGCTGTGGCCGATGCTGTTGTTACTGCCTTCCCCTCCCCCCGCCTTTTGCAACAGGTGAATCCCCTAAATCCATCCTCCCAGGCAAGGACTTAAGAGTCCACCTACTCACACCTGTGCCCACTCTAGGCTCTCCTGGACTGCAGCACTGAGCAGGAACGCCTGAGCCTTCTCGCTGACCTTCCTGTGAAGGCCCACAGGGGCAAGCAGCCTCGAAGAGTGGGGCCTGACGTCTCCCGCAGGATCTGCATCTTCTTGACCACCACCAACCCTGACCTCCTGCTGGACCTGAGCTCGTGACCTGGGCCATCCTTGGGTCGCCTCCTGCCCGTCAGCACAACGGCACAGGTCTGCCCAAGAGTTGAATTACCCTGAGAGGCAGGCAAGGAGGTTTGGGTCCAGCCCATACCTTTTTCAGACTATGGTAGAGTCTGTTGCCCACTGGTCAAATGGAAGCACTATGGGAGGTAGGGGAGAGGGTAAGAGTAGCTGAGGTGAACAGAAGAGTGGAGGGGGGTGGATGGAAGAGCCCTAGGGTGACTTGGGGTCTCAACTTGCCTTTGGCCAGGCCACTTGCTGCAGGAAGTGGCTGTCTGAGCGGGTCTGAGTGCCTAGTTGTACTATTACAGGCCCATGCTATCTGGAAGCTTAGGGTGCACCCGCAGGGAGAGGTACTCGGAGATCCAAACCAGGCTCAAAGCCGCCGGACAGAGACAGATAAACAATCGACACAGGCAGTCTGGGCATTTGTGAAGGCTCTTTTAATGATATAACCTATGGGGATAAGACAAAAACCCTTTACAGGGCACCCACTGACATCTCTGCAAGCAGGAGCAGGAGCTGACAACATGCAATGCAAGTCAAGAAAACCCCACAGCCCTGTGGGTCGGGGCAGCCCATCTTTTCCCTGGGATATGAGTGCACTCCCCTTCATCATCTAGCCTGGTGGGCTTGGAATCTAGGTCCACAGTGCCTGGCTGCAGGTCCCAAGACACATGGCCATTCAAAGGACAGGCAGGCAGGAGTACTGCCTCCCTACCAGCACAGGCACAGCCTCCACCCCACGGCCAATGGAGAAGACTGTCGTGGCCTCAGGGACATAGAGAAAAGTCTAGACCTCAGTTCTTCCTCTCCTGCCCTGGAAGGGCGAGAAAAAGAAAGGTCTCTGCACTCCAGGGAGAAGTCAGCTTCTGCGGCAGCGCTTCCTCTGACAGGGCCTGGTCTCCAGACTCTCGGCCCCAGGAGGGGGCCCAGGGGCTTTCCAGTGGTTGCAGTTCATGCTCAGGACCCAGCCCAGTTTGTTATGCAGCACTTGCTTGAGGCCAGGTGGCAAGGGCAGGCCCTCAAGGGTGTCCCCCGAATCTGGCCGCAGCTGGCGCAGGCGATAGCAGCACAGGTACTGCAGGGACGTGGAGCTGGCACAGGAGCGGATGACCTTCATGCTGCTCTTGGCAGCTGTCGAGCAAACCATTGGGTAGAACCTTCTGTTTTGAAGCCGAGTAGCAGCCACTCCTGGAAGGCAGACTACCTGAGTGCCATGTAGGTGGGAAGCCAGGAAGCTCTTCCCACAGTGAGCAGACTGGTCTGGCCTAGTAACCCCAACTGGCTTCAATCCTGCCCACCCTCCTTCGGGAGCCTCAAGTCAGACTCTGGCCCCACCCCTAAAGGCTCTACAAAGGCCACCTCACCTATGCACTTCCTGTTCTTGAAAAAGGTCAGTGTCCCATGCCAGGTGTCCAGGTGCACACCAATAATAGAGCCCTGGCCAAAGCGTGAAGAGAAGCTTGTCTTGTCACCTTTGTGGTGGAGGAGCCCTATAGGGAGCAAAGGAGTGAGCCTGGGAGGTCTGTGGTACTGGTAGCCCCACCCGTACCCAGGCAGCACCTACCAGTGTAGGAGAGCCCCCAGCTGTCTTCATCCCTGCCCAGCAGGCTGCAGAATGTGTGGTGGTACTTGTCCAGGTCGACATCCGACGTCCCAATGCCCACCATCTGTAAACAGTGGGGCTGGGCAGTTAGGTGCCTGGTGGCAGGGCCCGTGGCACCTACCCTCTTGCTTGGCCATTTACCATGTCAGTGCCATACACAGGAGAAGTCATCTTGATTTCCCAGAAATGTTGGCCATCCCCTAGCTCCTTGGTGCCCCGAATGGCTGCAGTACCACAGCTATACTCCATGTGAAAGCTGACCTTGCGGTTATCACAGCTCAGCAAGGTGGCTGAGGACTTGTTCAGGTCATCCCAGACCCAATCAAAATCTGTAAGACAGAGAGAGGGCCCAAACTAGGGAGGGCTACAGCAAAAAGGAGGCTTCCTGGTCCCAGAGAATCTGCCCAGCCCTCCACACATCCCAGCAGCAAGGCACTCACCCTCATCCTCCTCACCACAACGGCAGTCCTTGCCGCGGTGTGCTGTATGCAGGCTGTTGCAGAAGGTAGCCTCATTCTGGCCCTCACAGTCGCAGAAGGACTCTCCTGTCACAGGCACGGCACTGGGGATGGATGGTGGCAGGGAAGAGTACTCAGGGTCAGAGTCGGAGTCGCTATGCTGGGAGGAAGGGGCAGGTTGTCCTGTTGGTGACAGCTCTCCCATTGCCAGGCTACCCAACCCTTCTCAAACCCACCAGGGAGAATCCAATGCTCAACAGAAGCAACCTGAGTGCTAAGACTCCTTGCCTGAAAGACAATGAGATGGGAGGTGGTCCTGGGGGAATGGCTTCTTAATAGATCTCTGAAACTCAATATAACCCTCTGTTCCATTTCCACACAGCGCCCACCTCCTGTCTTCTCTAGGTAGTTCATGGTCTCCTACACCACAGGGCTGGTGCTGTCAACGAGGTCTAGCATCTAGCTCCACTCAGGCTCTCAGACCTAAGCTTTGGAATGTGTGTCTCCAACCCTGCAAGGTCACTGCAATCAAGAGGAGCAAGCATGCTCAGTGAGGTCTGATGGGCTAATGCCGCTGCCTCAAGCTTTAGCTGCAGCAGACTCCTCCAAAGATGCAGCCCCTATGGCTGGGCTCTCGGGCCTCGGAGCCTGGCTGCGGATGTACACAAAGCTGAGCTGATCGGGTTTCAACTACTGACTGACCACTCAACTCTTGCTATCCAGCTGCTCTGCAGGCCCTTTGACCCCTGTTTTGGTGCTAGGGCTCAGACTTGCTGACTTGACAGTCCCTGAAGTTTTGGCCTCTACCTCCTTGAGCTGCAATCATATCACAGTTCCAATACCCACCCCAAAGTCAGATGGATTTGCAGCCATTTAGCCATCCTGCTGTGGGCAGGATGCTCACTGCACTTCTCTACCAAGAGGAGCCTCAACCGTGTTCACTCTATTCTTTCTCTACACAATATTCAGGGTGTCCACCACCCTGATCTCTGCTGCTTTTCAAGATCGCCAGCTCCTCAGGGAGGGCCTCAAATCATCTAGAGACACCACATTATAGTGGCTGTACAATATCATGAGGTGAAGACATGTCCAGCATAGGCAGCCGAGTAGGGCCTGAAAGCCAACATCCAGTTCTGGGTCCTGTGTGCTGGGATGTGGGAATAACCCGCAAGGAGCCAGACACAGAATGGCTGGCTGATGTTAGCTCAGGCTACTCTGAAGCTGGAAGACCAGCTACACTATGTCTGAGGTGGAGGAAAGGCTCACCCCTCAGAGCAGACCTTGTACCCACTGGCAAAGATGGGGTCTTCTAAAGCTAGATCCACTGAATAAGGAACCAATCTGCATAGGACAGGAGGAAGGGAGGAGGATGCTCAACCCACCCGGGCCCAGGAACACCCAGAACTGCCTACCACATGACTACATGGCAAGCTTATTGCATGACGGAGGACAGGCATGCGTGTGTCACTGTGATGATTGAGGCAGGAGCAGGCATATAGGCTGTTTCAGGTGCGTCATTAGGAACTGGAGGTGTAGCTCAAAACCCCCAAAGGAGGGCCTGGGGTACTGCTGACCTAGTAAGTAAATCAAGTTTTCCTTACAATCTGGTGATCCCATGGGTTTCTAGAAAGGACCCCAACCCCGTTTCAGAGAGCTGTGACATCAGAGTAGAAGCAATATGAGGCAGAGCCAGAATGCCAGTCCGCTATCAGCAAGTCAACAGCCACCTGCAGGAGCCTAGTCAGGCACATTAAGCTGAGTATCTGTGCTAGAGGCTCCAACAAAGGAAGTCGTGGGACATTTGAACTTCAAGAACTATAAATATTACAAAGAAAAAGCATTTACTCATAACCCCAAGAGTGTCACATGGTAAAGAACTGACTGGCAAGTCCTGACCTCAACACGTTCATTAGCATACGTGTGCCCACACACAATAAACTGCCTCAAGTCTGAGGCCTGCCTGTGTTACAGGGTGAGACCATTTCTGAAAATAAAAATGGCAGGAATAGTGACACATGCCTTTGATCCCAGCACTTGGGAGGTAGAGGTAGGCAGATCTCTTGAGTTCAAAGCCAGCCAAGTCTACACACAGAAACCCTGTCTCAAAAACCCAAATAAAGATCACAGATCCTATTACATACAACACACATGAAATACAGTATCTGTGGCAAAGAAACATCCAGGGTGGTCAAAATGACTCAACGTGTGTGTATACTGTCATCCACTCCTGACACCCCTTCTTGTCGTTGCATCAAGGATAACTATGTTTGCTCCCCAGATACCAAATAAAGGTGGAAGATAGAACACATACGCACAAGGCTCCTGACAGCCACCCATTCATTGTGGCACACAATAAATAAACTTGCAGAGCTGGTGAACAGGCATTGTACAGTAAGCAGTACTGCGCAGGACTTCCCATCTGTGTCTATCCTGAGGTCTGTCACACCTTAGGCTGGATGTTCTTTACCAGACCACAGCGCCCTTCCAAGCACCACACACCAGGAGGCAGTTCAGTGGCCTGGCTTTTCACCCCCACCCATACACTGGTTAAACCCACCTTGCCACTGAGACCTACCTGCCCATCAGAGTCATAGCCCCAGTTAGAGTTGCCTGCCAGAGCCACAGCTCGGGCATCTGTATCTCGGCGGGCTGCACTCAGGACAAAGTGCCATGCCCTGCTACTCCGTGCCCGCCGGGCCATAGTGGAGAGGACCTGGAAAAAAATAATTGTAACCTTAAAGACAAGTAATGTGTCAATGTCCAAACAAGGCCCAAAACCGCACCCCACAACTCTGCCCCTGGCACTTCTACCTGGCAGCCTAAGCCATAGATCCACCAAAGGATGGGGACTCCGGGGCCCTCAACACTGAGTTCTAAGCTCCAGAAACTCCAAGCTCCTACCTGGCTCCAGTATCTGAGCACCTCAGTCAAGCCCAGGGCGATGGTGTGAAACACAACCCAGACACCCATGACTTTGGAGGTGTCCCAGCCCATCTCTGCATTCCGTTCAGGAGCTGCTGCCCCTCAGGCATTTGAGACTTAACTTGCTCCTCCTCCGCTGTCCACTCTGGCAAATGGCATCCCCAGCATCCAGTTCCTCATGCCAGAAACACCGCTGTCATCCGCTCCTGACACCCCTTCTTGTCGTTGGAGACCCACCGCTTCCTGCACCACACAACTCCCTCTCACCCATCCCGCTCCGCACACTACAAACTCGGTCTCTGATACAACCTTAAACTCACTGGCTTGACGTCGTTCTTGGGACAAAATGAAAGGCTTTGGGAGGTCTGGATCTCCTCTCCCGAGTGGACTGTCTTGGTGTGATAGTCGACCGTATCCTAGCTGCCTCTAGGATACAGTAGACCCCACTGTACTACACCACCTCGCCCCGGCCATCCACAATGAAGCCGAGCGGGGCCGCGCACAACACTCCACACACAGTTGGGCTGGCTGAGCGCCGTATAAGAGCACACAGTAGGAACCCAATGAATGAACCAGAGATGTCCCTGGACGTGGCCCAGCTCGGCCTCCGCGGGGCTGGAGGTTGCTTCCCTCGCCAGAGGCTCGGCGAATCTCGCTACGGCGATGCTGTCTCTGACGCCTGGCTCCGAGCCCCCCCCGCCCAGACTCCCGAGCGCCACCGCCAGGGAACAACGGGTGGCCGGTTTGACCGGCTGCAAGGTCAACCCGCCGCTCGCCCGGCCTGGCCGGGCTGGGCCGGCGCGGCTCACCTGCGGCCAACGCGCTCCGCCGGCACTGACCCACTTTCCGTTCCGGCGGCGACGCAAACAATCCCCGCCCCCGCGCTGCATTGGCCCGGCAGCCGAAGGCGGGCTCTCTGGCAGATTCGCGCGGGGGCGGGTCTCGCGAGACAGGACTGCTGTCAAGAGGCTTGCACAAACTGTCAATCCTGAGCCAAAGTTCCTATTGGTCCTTGCTAGAGCGGCCAAAAAAATTTTCGCATGACCATTGGACAAGTATGCGGAAGTATGTCCGGGTTCGTGGCGTCATCATCAGTAGCCGGGACTTCTTTGAGTAATCTGATTGGCTGAAGAGTGAGTGACTACCCTCTTAAAATGAGTAAGGGGCGGGCTCTTGTCGCCATTGGTTCAAAGACTGAGAAAGTTTGGAGAGGAAGCGGAAGGGAGCCGCGAAAAGCAGAAAGCGTTGAGATGGAAGCTGCTGCTGGTGACCGTGCAGGTCAGCCAAACGTGAGGGGTTGGGAAAGTCTGAAGGCGAACCGAGTGCAGTCCCACGCCAGAGCATCCCCTGTCCCCTTGTTTACTGAACCAGCCGAGTGTCGCGGATGAACACATAGGCGGTTACAGCTGCTCTAGGTCCTCAGCCTCACCTTCCCGAGAACCGGAAGCCCTCTGCAGTCTCTAGTGTGGAGTCTGTGCATTTGTGCGCTGGTGTCGCTCAGCTGTGATAAACTGCTCTGTCAGTTTCCTCTGTGTCTGTTGAAATTAGCTGGCAGTTTGAAGATTTATAACAAGTGAGCGTTCACGTGTGCACGTGCCTTCAGTTGCTCCACTTCAGACAGAAGTGAGACCGAGACAGATCTGGGGCTTCTAGAAGACCTACCCGGGTGCCTTTGTCTCTGTCTCTCTCACTCCCTCAGACACCCCAACTCACTTTGTTTCTCACCAGAGCCCGGAAACCTGGCCGGCGTGCGACATATCATCCTTGTTCTTTCTGGAAAGGGGGGCGTTGGGAAGAGCACCATCTCCACAGAGTTGGCCCTGGCCCTGCGCCACCAGGGCAAGAAGGTGAGGCCTCGACCAGGGTTGACACCCGTTTCATTATTGTCCCTAGCTCCCAACAAGCTTGACAGGCTTCTCTCCACCCCTCAGCATCCTCTTCCTTGCAGGTGGGGATCCTAGATGTGGACCTGTGCGGTCCCAGCATACCACACATGCTCCGGGCACAAGGCAAGGCAGTGCACCAGTGTGACAATGGCTGGGTGCCTGTCTTTGTGGATCAGGAACAGAGCATCTCCCTTATGTCTGTGGGCTTCCTGCTGGAAAACCCTGATGATGCTGTGGTGTGGAGAGGTCCCAAGAAACATGGTAAGAACTTAGAACAGCCACCCCACCCCAACTCCTCAATGCCTCTTTATTGAGGCCACTTTCTCTCCTCTCATACCTACCTGCCTTTGGATAAAGCCAGAAGCCAGTCCTGGTCTCTTGTGTTGGAGTCTCTGTTCCATTGGAATGCTTCCACTGCTCATACATGCCCACCCTTCAGGATATATATATACACACACACACACATATATGTACACAAAAAAATATATATATATATACATACACACACACATACACATACATATATACATACCACACACACACACACACACACCCCTCTGGGTTTCTGAGAAGCTCCTCACAGCCTCTGGATGGAGAGTATGACATGAGACCAAGATCAAGGGAGAAGCTGTGTTCGGCATTTGTTGTGAAGCCATCAGCTGCTCCTTAGGAAGGGCTCGCTCTCCTGAGACCCCTCCCCACCCGCCTTCCCTCAAGCCAAGGGTCTGAGGCCACCCAATGTGTAGTGGACCCAAGTGCTGAGCTTCAGGCAGGTGCCATTAAACCACCCTGGCTGCCATGAAAGGCCACCTGGTAGGAAAGCACACTTAGACTTAATGGCTAGCCATCCTGGATATGCTGGCAAGGTGCTTCGTGTCAGAGCATTTTCTCTGGGCTTGAGGGCACAGAGGCCCTTAGGAGAGTCAAGGTTGCATCATCACCTGGGGCCTTCATGGGAGTTGGCTACAGCCCTGCCAGGTGGAGTGTGGAGACAGCTGAGTTCTAGCAGGTGGTAAGGCTGTGAGAAGCAAGGAGTGCTTGTGGGAGCCCAGAAGCTCGTGGACCCTGGCTGCCATGTGTGGCACATGTTCCCAGGGTCCCCTACGAGCTGCCCATAAGCAACTGACAAGAGATCCTGGGCTGGACAAGGTGGGCCTCCCCTTTCCTAACCCTTTCTCAGGGATTACTGCCGGGCTTTGGGGGGGTCTTTGCAGCACTGATAAAGCAGTTTGTGTCTGATGTGGCCTGGGGGGAGCTGGACTACCTGGTTGTGGACACGCCTCCAGGGACTTCTGATGAACACATGGCCACTGTGGAAGCCCTGCGCCCCTATAGGCCCCTCGGGGCTCTTGTGGTCACCACACCACAGGTACTCTCTTCCATTCCTACCTGGGCATGGATGTGGGTGTCTGTCTGTCTGTCTGTCCACCCTGGTTGGGCTTGGAGTGAACTGTAGTGGGCCATGTTCCCTGCTGGTTACTTGATTCTTGCCTGATCAGTGGCTGACTGGCCCCTCCTCACTCTAATCCACAGGCGGTGTCTATTGGGGATGTGAGGCGGGAGCTGACCTTCTGTAAGAAGACTGGGCTGCAGGTGATAGGGGTCATAGAGAACATGAGCGGCTTCGCCTGCCCGCACTGCGCTGTGAGTCTTGGCAAATGGATGGGCATCTTTCAAGGTCTGAGGGAGGCAAGACAGATGAGGCAGTCAGGGGCTTGGAGGAAGCAGGTCTTATGTCCACAGGTCCTAGTGTCGGTAAGTAACTTTGTGGATAGAGAAGACACTTACTGGGCATTCTCCCTGGCCCACTTGTGCTCTCACCCTGGACATGGGTCTCATTATGGTCTGCAAGGTGAACCCTGACAGTGCTTGCCTCCTAGGAGTGCACCAATGTCTTCTCCAGTGGCGGTGGGGAGGAGCTGGCCCGGCTGGCTGGAGTCCCCTTCTTAGGTGAGTGTCAGGAGCAGGCCATCTGGGGCCCCAACTTCCACCCACGGGACTTCTGTGTGGGTCTGTGCCCAGTCTGAGGTTTCTCTAGGATGCCCAACACCCAGCTACATTTCAGGGAGTGTGTGTGTCAGGGATACCAGGTTCCTACCATTTGTCCCACGTTGTTCCCAGTGGGAGGTCATGGGAGCCAAGCTTGAGTTTCTGACACATGAGTGGTCAGCTGACACTCCTTACCCAATGCAGGCTCTCGCTAGGCCTCCTTTTGTTTGTACATTAAGGAAAGGGTTGTGGGTGTGCACGGTGTACATGGGGGATGAGATTGTGGGGTCAGTTATCTCCTACCATGTAGAGCCTGCATAGTGAACCTGGCTTGTTATTAAGCTTGACAGCAAGCACCTTTATCCATTGAGCCATTTTGTCAGCCTTTTCCTGGCCTTTGTTGCAGGTTCCGTTCCCCTGGATCCCCAGCTTACCAGGAGTTTGGAGGAGGGGCGTGACTTCATCCAGGAATTTCCCAAAAGCACTGCATATTCCGCGCTCACGTCCATAGCCCAGAAAGTTCTGCACAGGATGCCTGCTCTGTGCTCCTGACAGCCTTGCTGCCTTCTGGTGCTGTGTGCCTGTGGGACCTTTGGGAACAGAGGTCCTCAGGACTGTCTTGGGACCTGTAGTTGTTGGCCTGGGCAATGGCTGCTCTAAGCAATTGCGTCCGTGCAGAGATCCTCCTCAGGCCCCAGCGTCATCCTGACACTAGCATCACCAAACTAGTCTCTAGCTGAGGGGTAGCTTGTGTCCTGGTTTCTTGACAAATTATAGCCTTAAGCTCCAGCTATCGGTGTTTGTCCAGCCCTAGTCACTTCTGCCCCAGATCAACAGGCTGCTCTGACAGCCACACCACACAGGAGCTGGCCCGTGCTTTCTCATCCCGACTGCCCCTGAGTACTCCCAGACACACGCTGTGCTGGGAGCCTTTTGTGACACTGTGGTTTACAGGTACATCAGGTAACTTTACAGAACTCTGCTGTTAAACAGGCAACCCCATCTTGTGAAGAACCCAGCATCCAAACCCACTGTTCTCTGTGAGATGGCTCTTGAGTCCCTACATTTCATGGCTGAGACAAGCAGTATTAGTAAAGATATAAAGGGCCTGAAGATGTGGTGAAGGTGTCTGTCTTTTGGGGGATGGGATTTGCATGTTGTGTTTTTAGCAACCCATGGGTCTGCTAGCACATTGCTGAGACCACTGGAAGCCGATGTCTGAGCGTTCAAGTGTGAGCTGAGGTACAGGGGCCCTGCCTCCTCCTAGAAAAGTCAGGAAGGAAAGTAGATGGTTCCTGGGGCAAAGCTGAAGTCTTCAAGGGAGACTGGGGAATGTGCAAGCAGGTGTTTCCTGTAAGCAGATGGCAGTCCTCAGCTCCCACCTGCCCCCATCCCCAACAAAGGAGTGAGCAGGTGCGACCTCCACACCTGTGTGCTGAGGACTTGGGACCTAGACATCTGTGAGAACCCAACCTGGCCCCAATTTAGTTTCCTGGGACGGGGTAAGTGCCTGCAGTTCCTGGGTAGAGGGAGGAGGTCATAAGAAGCCCAGGAGGGCCAGGCAGTGGTGGCTCACGCCTTTAATCCCAGCACTTGGGAGGCAGAGGCAGGCAGATTTCTGAGTTCGAGGCCAGCCTGGTCTACAGAGTGAGTTCCAGGTCAGCCAGGACTACACAGAGAAACCCTGTCTCGAAAAAA
>JADRCC010379178.1:0-12937 GCA_019843855.1 Hylomyscus alleni
CCAGCTACATCTCCCCAGGTTCCCAGCATTCTCAACACCTAAATGTGAACATCTTTGTGTAGGACTATACAGGCAGCTGTGGTACACCAGCTAATTTTGGTGTATTTGTTCATGTGCATGTCTATAGGTACACATGTACAGATGAGCATTCTCATCCTCTCTCTCTCCTTCCCTATTTCCCTCCCTCCCTCCCTCTCTGTGTGCGTGAGAGTGAGACAGACTGACAGAAAGTTGGTACCAAGGAGCAAGGTGCCTACCTTCTCTCTCCATTTTCCCAAAGCCAGTAACAGTCCCTTCTCACAAAGCCCCCTCAGGCCTCTTTCCCTCAGGCCTGTTTTCCTGAAGCAGCTCCCTAGACACCCACAATTCCATCTACCCAGCATTTGGACACACAGATCCCAGGTCATGTGCCCCTCTTCTTTCTCATATGAATTCTAACATGCAGGTCCTGTTTTAAAATGAGGACTCTGAGGCACAGATAGTTTTATACTTGTGTTTGAAGGTAAGCTCTTCCACATCTAGTTCATATTAGTCTGGATTAGCTTTGGCGTTCCCACTGGCTGTCACTCTGGTTCCAGCTCCCCATGCCGTTTTCTCTAGACAATGGTTTCTTCACCAACCCCCCAATACCATGGAGCTGAGAGAAACACAGCCTTCTGGGCGGGCAGGCGGGCAGGACAGGCAGGCAGTAGGGCTGTGAGGGTTAATTAACTGTTTCCCAAAAGGCTTTGAAGATGAAGGCTCCTCCAGGAGTGTGGGGGGCAGGCTGGCAGGCAGGCAGAGCTGCCAATGAGTTGGGGCGCCAAGTTGCTATTAAGGAAAATCCCCAGCTTCTGGCCTCACTCCTACCCATGTCCAAAAGGTGCTGCCAGTGGACTTCGCAAGCTTTGGGGATTCTATCATCTGTGCCTAGATGTGCTTTCAGGGAGAGGGAAGCTGCTACCCTGGTCTCTGCCAGGCAAATGAGGGTAGAAAAGAGGGACCCCAGACTCGAGGCAATACAGGTTCCAGAACCATATGGAAGTGTTAGCCAAATACCCCCTTCAGGAGCCTGTCCAGCTGGATGTGGAGGGTGAGGCTGCAGGATATGTTGGCTCAGCTATGCCAGGACTTACCCCTCTGTGGTGGGCCTGACCAGGAAGGCAGCTCTGGTCTTAAAACCTTGGAAAGCTAGTGCTGGAATCTGCAATGGCTTTCTCTACCTGTAAGCCAGAACCCACCCTCCAAGAACTGATCATCCAGGTAGAGGAACAGAGTGGGAAGGAAGATACCATGTAACTCAGCAGTCTCTTTCTAACAATGAAATACTTCTTCACGTTCTGTAGTTGTACACAGCCGGACCAGCCTTTGGGAGGGGACTGACTTATAACATGACTCAGAACAGTGGAATACAATATGGCCATTCAAAAAGAGTGAGGTAGCCACATGTGCAATGTGGAAGGACGTTCCACATTTGCTGTTATGTTAACATTGTCAGGAAAACATGATTATGCATGGAGTAAGGTCCCATTCATGAAAATAAAATCATTGTGTGTGTGTATGTGTGTGGTTGTGTTGTGTTTGTTGCAGATGTAGTGTCCTGTCAGCCCTGGCCTGCAGGTCTGGCCTGTGCTCTGCATGGAAGAACTATGGACAAGAGGTAAAAATGAGTGCCCAGTGGGGCCAGGTCCTTGCTAGGGCTAGTCTCTTGTTTGCTGAGGGTAGCTTTCAGGTAATTGGTGCCTCCAGAACTCATCCTGTTCCCATCTCTACCTCCACACCAGACAGTTTTTTCTCATGCCGGTCAATTCAGGGTCTCTTCTGCACTGAAAGCTTTAGCGGGACAGGTCAGGAGCTAATGGTAAGTATGGTGCGTGCATGTATATGGTGCGTGTGTGCATGTGCATTCTATGCACACATGTGAATCCTTAAGAGGGAAGAGGGGAGCCACAGGGCGAACCTCATGCCTCCACAGTCTGATGGGGTTTGATGTAGGGTTCCAACCACACACATAAAAACCCAACTTTAGCTAACTTGAGCTACCTAGGAATTTGTCCCATGGGCTCATGGAGTGGTTCTCCTAGAACTTGTGGCTAAAACAAAACCAGACTTGAAAGTAAGTAGAAACCAGAGGATAAAAGAGGCTTTGAGAAACAGAAGACAAGCGCAATGCCTATCTCATAACAGACACAGCCTGGTCAGGACACCATCGCTGCCATGCATGCCACAGTGCCTAAATACCTAACCATTCAATGGGTAATGGTTGCACAGGGCCTGATAGGAAACACGGGTGCAAGTCCAGTGTGCAGTTCCCACCTTTAAGAGCTCTTACAAGGCATGGCCTTTGTTTGCCTCCACTTCAGATCCAAGCCACAGGTATGAGCACCTCCACATGCAGATTGGAATCTGGAGGCTTGCCTGTCACTTCCCAGGTAGCAGGAGGGATCTAAATTAGCCTCTGCCCTCCCTCTTCATCCACCCACTGTGTGAGAGAAGTCGACTCACTGCTGCTCTGGGAGCAGGCCACTCTGGGTCATGGCAGCATTTTGGGGGGGGGGGGCTTCTCTCTCCCAGCTAGAGAACTCAACCCTCAGCAATCCCTGGGCTCAATTTAGAAAGGGTGCGTGTGGCCTTTGGGCCAGCTGGCCTGTGGCAAAGGCAGGGTGAGCTGTGGTCACATTCCCTAGAGGCTTTCCTGCCAGCTCCCTGTGAGGCTGGCGCAGATCCCTTGGCTGCAGCCTGCAGGAAAAGAACAGGGGCTCACACACACACACATGCTTTTCTGTGCCATCTTAACCCCCTTCCCAGCTCTGCAGCAGTGTGGCCTGCCTAGAAAGCAGTGGAGTGGAAGAGGGCCACTGAGTTGGGGTACCCAGGATATGGAAGTGCCCCTTAGTTTTCTTGCTCCCCACTTCTTCTTTGGTGGGAATCAATGAAGGTGTCCCTTCAACTGTAAGGAGACAGGTATCAGAAGCAAGTCCTTTCTAGGCAATAGGCTACTTTGTGGATGCCTGGCTTCTTGCCCCTCCTAGGGAGATTGTAAATCTGAGAGGCATGCACCTTAGGGGCCATCATGTTGAGAGCCCGGGGGGGGGGGGTCTGGGCTGCTCCTTCAAGGCCCATGTGACTTTGAAGCTCCAGCTAGGAAAGATGATCAGTTCTCTTCTCTGCCCTCCCACTTTGAAATCTGTGATTTGGGTTCCACAGCAAAAGTTAAAAAAAAAAACAAAAAAAACCTGTAGCCTGGAGAAAAGTTCTTTCCCATTGTCAGTTGCTTGATGTACGGTAGGCAGTGCCAGGAAGGACTCAATGCAGGGGAATAGGGAAGAGAGACCTGTCGAGGACAAGCCCCAACCTTGCTTCTCCTCACTATGTGACCTCTTTTCCATTACAGCCTCTACAGCCCAGGTTTGCTAGAGGCTCAAATGAGTCAAGGGATGGAAACAAATTTTGGAATACTAGGAATTTCCTGAGTGCTCACTGTGCTGGGTAAACCCTCTACAGAATTAACTCACTTAAGTCTCAGGACAACCCTGGGACCTGGTGGCCTATTGTTTTGGCACTTCCAAAATGGGATGTGGGGGAAGACCTGGGGCCCAGAGTTAATAAGTGACAAAACTGGCTTTAAACCCAGGCTGCCTGGCTCCAAAACCTTTCCCCTTAACCACTATGCTGCAGTGTAAAAGACTGCACATGCCTTAGTATTATTTTTTAATAACTGCTTCTCACTAAGGCTGGTTGTGGTTGGAACTCTTCAGAGGGAACTTGAAGGTAGAGCAAATGAAGATGGGGAAGAGAGAAAGCAAATGTCTGGTTTTTTTTTTCCCCCAAGGGTTTGCAGAGGTCAGCTCGAAAAGCCCCTTCCCTATCCACTACTTTGGTCTTGGGGGCACATGGTGGCTGCAGCAGTTCTGGCTGGAGTGGGGGTGGAGGGCAGGTTGGTGGGGCTGAAGCAGAGAGAGAGAGAGAAAGCCACTAATCAGAAGCAGCGGGCCTGCCTGGGCTGCACCCGACAGTTTGGCTGGCTCTTTTGCAGCCGCGCCGCCGAGTGCCTGCTGAAAGGCCCCTGCTCCACCCTGGAGCTACCGGCGGCTGAGCGGGTTGCTCGATGATGGAGGGCCCACGAAGCCCCTCCCCAGGGGCCTGCTGCCACTCTGCTTTGATAGCCAGTCCGGGCAGCAAGTCCGCAGTCCAGCAGCTCCTCCGGCATTGAATACATTCTTCTCAGCCAAGAAGGAACGCGGAGAGCTAAGGGGATCCAGATGTGGGACTCTGCTGGGCTTGAACCCCAAATGCCCCAAATACCAACCAGGCTACGAGGAAACCTGGGGACATACAGGACCTTTCCTGAGGGCCTGGACCCCAGTGTCAACCCTGATAATTCTAGGGTGGGTGGTGGGGCAAGAGGGCAGTAGGGACTCTGAACTCTTGAGTCCATGCTTGGTCCTGATGCTGACTGCTGGGGCTACCAGCCACTTGCTGCGTGGTAGAGTTGATTAGTGAGTAGTTGTGAAACCCGTGGAGAGGTTGTTTCGTATGTTCAGAGTCATATAAGCCTTATGCTCTCCTGAAAATCCACTACTCTGCCGAGACAGGGTTTTGTCAGCCTCAAGGCCAAGTGTCACAAGACATGAATGTCAACTCCAACTCCATGTCTTATGGCATGACCTTGAGCAAGTCATTCCAGTTCTCTGGGCCTCCTTGTCACAATCCCTCCAATGGAAGTATGTGTGGGCATCCTGCCTTGCGAGGAAACTCAGGGTTTGGAGTTGGAACACGGTATATGGAATCATAAAAGAAAAGGAAGCCAAGTAGCTGGAGTCCTTATGTCAGTGTCATGCTTCCCACTTGGGGGTCTGTGCTACCTCCTTCACAGGGCCAAGCCCTGGCTGAAACAGTCCCTGCTGTTGAAACTAGAGCTTGAAAAGAAAATGGAGTCAGGTGAGTCTGGGTGCATCCCCAGAAGTGTGCTTTTAAGAGCAGGCATCACACAACCCATGGGACTATGTTCTTCAGTAGGCTGTGATCCCAAACCAATGGACATCACATGCTTATGTGGTAGCACAGGGCATGGGATAAACGATTCATAACATAATATGATGAACTTTAAAAAAAAGCCTCCCTATCCCCACAGCTCTTTTCCAGCCTCCAACCAGCCCGGAGAGTCTGAAATTACACCATTAGCACTTTACAGTAAGTTATTATTTGCCATTGACACCACAGTGTGAATTAGCTGATTAGCTTGCTGGAGGACTGCAAGTTATGGGAGGGGATTCATTTCCTCTGTAGCCTGGCAGAGAAGATCTGGGCTTGAGTCAGGTGCAGAAGAACAGAGCCAGGGCCCCAGAACTGAGGAGTCGACCGGGTCAAAGGCACCACATCTTCTACAGCATCGCGATGAGAATCAGAAGGCCCAGGTTCGAGTTCTCCCATTACCACTAATCAAGCTGTGTGTAGGTCATACAATTCTGTGCCTTGGTGTCCTCCTGTATACAAGAGGTGGGGCCTGTTCTGGATGAGGACCATAGAAGTAGAGTAATCTCTTAAGTGCTGTCATGAGGAGAACAGTCAAAGACTGTTATTTCTCAGTGATCCTCTGAACTAGGCTCTGCCAGGGGTCCTCCCATGATCCCAGGGGAAAGAGCTTGGAAAAAGAAACGCTGAAACTTAGGAGTGAGGAGTAGGGAGTCGCTTTGTGGAGTACCTAATTCCTGGTCTACACAGGCCCAGAAAGGTAGATAAAGGAAAAGAGGGAAGGAGAGAGGGAGTGAGAGGGCCAACTTGAGCCTATCCCCCTCATTGCATTCCCTTTTAAAATAAAACCCATTTATATATAAATGTTGGCCTGATGCCCAGTCTCTGTAGAAAAGCTTTTCTGTATTAAACGCTACAATGAATTAAATTAACCATAATGATTTCTTTGTGAATGGAAACCTCTCTCTCTCTCTCTCTCTCTCTCTCTCTCTCTCTCTCTCCTCTCTCTTTTCTTTCTCTTCCCCCTACCCCATTTTTCTTTGTGACATGGTTTTGATCAGGTTTTCCCTCCCTCCTCAACTGTAACATGCCCCAACTCCCCATCTCATCTCCCATCCCCCAACACTCCGCATGATTGGCCTCCCAGTAAGTGACCAGTTCTGTGAGCCTTTCCCAAGGTTAAATAGATGCCTTGTAGTGTCCAAGGTAGAGCAGAAGTTACCCAGCCGAGGGAGGGTCATGTGTGCTATGGAGCCAAGGGCATGTTCTGGGAAAGCTTGTGCCCACTGTAGTTTCCTACCTGTGTAGGAAGTCTCTGGCCATCACTCCTCTTGGGCTGTAAACTCGATCAGGTTGTATTGAGTTTAACACTTTGCAAGAAGAAACTGAAAAGGTACTGTTCCTGTAGGAAGGTATGTACCTGACTGCCCACAAGGGAGGAAGGTATATTAGGGGTTTTCATGAAGGAGGCCTGCTTGAAGCCATATCTGCTTTCCACAGGGAAAAGCATGGCTATCAGGACTTTTGTCCATGATTCTTTGGTGCCCTTTTCTACCTGTATGTGTGAAGACACTTGAATGTTGATCATTGGAGCCTTCCTGAGCCCACACCTGCACGTACAGAAAGAAGTCAGGCCTGAGTTCTGCCTACCAGGCACTTCCTGGGAGATGCTAAGCAAATAGTGGTTAGAAGCTGGGCAAGGACTGCCAGCTGGTGGAGCCTAATGATGGTAGCTTTGAATCTGGGACCAGACCAAGGGTCCTAAAGAACAGCAATCTTTCCCATGGGCATAGACCTTGATATGTTCAAGGCCCTTTTATAGGCATGCTGCCATTTCTCCCACACATCAAGCCTATAAAGCACAGGTTATTATACCCAGTTTACAGAAGTGAAGACAGTTTCAAACCTCTGGTACCAGTTAATAGCCCAGCTCTGCCCAACCCAATTCAAATTCCATCTCTGCCAGGTAAGCCACAAGCAACTGTTGATTCCTGCCCTCCAGCTGCAGCTCACATACTTCCCTGTTTTTCTACTCCCACCCCCAAGGATGTCTTTCCCATACCTCTACAGTCCCATCTGTGCCAGGACAGATGCCCAGAGCCCAGTCCCTTTTCTCAAAAACACTGAGTCATTCTATGTGCCACAGGAGCTCTTCTCCTGCTGCTTCCTTAGCCTCCTTCCCACTCCCAAAGCCTGTTACCATCTCTTACACACTGCTGTGCATCTCTGGTTTCTGCTTCCTTTCCCCTCCCGCTTCTATTGCTACTTCAACCAGTCTTCCAGGATGACACTGGGACTTCCCCCAGATGGTGATGCTGTGGGAGAGTGGAGCTGATCTCCAGCATATCTGTCCCTCCTTCATGTCTCTCCATACACAAGCAGCCATGTAGTCCTTGGGGAAAGAGGAGAGACAGTCCACTGTAAAATGCAGAGTCAACCCCAGTATTTGTGCTCTTTCTTCTGCCAAGCACTGTACTGACAGATGAACATTTTATGGTAGCTCTAGGATTCATCAACTTGGAGAGGCTGAGATCAAAGCCAGGGACTGCCCACAGCCAGTACACATGTGAAAGAGGAAGAGAGAATGTGCTATAGTTTGGTTAGAGATGTGAAATGGATGACTAGCAGGACTATGAAACTTTTGTGACCAAAGTCGAAAAGCCTATGGAAAATCAGGCCCTTGCAGCCACAGAACTCAGCAGGCAAGCCCCAAAGAATGAGCTCAACAAAGGCAGATTTCCCCGAAGGCCTGGCATCCCCTAGAAGCTTTGTGGAGGGGGAGACACAGCCTCCTGGGAAAGGAGTCACATAAGATGCAAAGGGCAAGAACGTGGGACAAAGGCCCGCCCCTACCCTTGTCCTTTCCCTCGATCATCCTTCAGCTAGTGGATACTGGCTTGGCCCTGAGGCTGGGAGAGTTGTACCTGTCTTTTATGAACAGACTGCCACTCAACTCTTGTCGCTGGGCAGGGGGTGAGGGGTGGGGGGTGGGCTGAGACTTAAGACTGTACCTCTCTAGCCTTTATTCCTGTGGATGCTTGTTCGTGGATGGCAGTGGTGGTGGGGTCACACAGGAAAGAGACCATGCAACGAGGCTGGCCCCAGAAGAGTTTGGCAGAGTGCCAGCAGGCCTGCCCTGGCACAGAGATGTGAACGCATGGCCGTTGCAACTGGCCTAATTGCTATCTCATCAGCTCTCTCAGGGGCTTAGTCCAGAGCCAAGGAAGGGAGGTTTCTGCTGGAAGACATGAGGGAGCCAGAGGAGAGGTGGAGAACCCGGCACTTTGAAAGGCATGGACAAACCTCAGCATGCCCAGGGCAGAGACCCAAGTTTGGGGGTTAGGAGGAGAGGCAGGGAGAAAAAATAGCCAGGAGGAAGAGACTAACGTTTCCATTAGCCAAGCTCAGCTTCCCCTGTGACCTAGTGTCTCCCCCTAGCTGGCATTCCGTTTTCCTTTTCCTAGGGGCTCTTTGGGCTTGTAGGCTTTTCTACTTGCTGTTGGCTCTCCAGTCCACTACTGTCAGTCTCCCTGACTACATTGGCATCCCCCCTTCTCTCTAAGGATGCAGAGACCTAATTATAGCAAGCAAACCAGCAACTTCTCAGCTACATTTGGTGCGCCTGACTGTGCTCCTGCTTCATGGCACTCTATCCCCGAATTCTTACCTTTCTACTTATGGTTCCCTACTTTACATAATCGTTCTCAGTCTCTTTCATTCTTCAGCAAGCTCCTTCAATGTTGGAGTCCTCCAAGTACCATTTTCAAACTGTGCCACCCTATCGATGTTCCCCACTGGATACTCTCACCCATGCCTTGTGGCTTCCACCACCTCCTCAGCAAGTGACTCCTGTGTCACCTCAGCCTGGACCTACTCACTCCTCTAAGCTTCAGCCTGCATAGACATGCATTCAGATACATTCAATTTGCTTCTCCTCAAACCTAACCAACAGTACCATTTGAACATACTAGTTTCATTTCTCTTAGGGGCAGGATCTTACCCCAACAATCCACCCAGGCTTCTAGCTAGAAACCTTTGCTCCTCCCTTTCTCTCGCCTCTCCCATCTAATTAATTACCATGCCCTGCCAATGCTACCTCCATAATAGCTCTGGAATCCATCCCAAGCATTCCATCCTTACAAATGCTGCCTTTATCAGTTCTCTGCCACCAGAGTGCGTCCTCTGCTGAGCAGCCTCCATACCACAGGCAGTTAAGACCTTTCCTGTGTGTCCTTCCCTCATTGAAAACCTGCTGGTGACTCTCCACTGCCTCTAGAGTCACGTCCAAGTTCCTAAGCCTGGCAGATTGACCCTTAGATTCCAACCCCCAATCATCTGGCTCATCCTCCAACCCAAGCAAGAATTCCTGAGCTCAAGTCACAGTCCTCACTTGGCCTCCACTTCCATTGGTAAACTTCTACAAACATAGGCATCTTGGATCAGAGGATGGTTAAAAGTTTGGGTTGGAGATGGATGCAGCACAATGGTTAAAGGGGGGGCTTCCTTTGTCTAGATGATGCAAGACTCTAGTTCTGGGTTCTACTTTCAGTGCTGCTAAAAAGGAAAACAAATTAAAAGTAAATTTTCTCTGACAGGGTAATACACAGTTACAGCCCCAAAACTTTGGCAGCTAAAACAGGAGGAACACGAATTTGAGACCAGTCTGAGCTACAACAAAAGAGTGTGCTGGACTGATGAAAGGGCTCAGTGGGTAAAGACATTCACTGCCAAACCTGACAACTTGAATTTTATCACCGAGAAGGAAAGAACCAACGTCTGCAAGTTGTCTTCTCACTTCCACATATAGTGTGGCACACATGTGCATGCATTGCACACACAATAAAGAGATGGAGATGGAGAGAGAGAGAGAGAGAGAGAGAGAGAGAGAGAGAGAGAGAGAGAGAGAGTTCTTCAGTGCTTTGTGTCTGTAAAATGGGGCTAGAAACCTTTATCCATAATGCCAAGTTTCACTCATAAGAGACTAAATTAGATCAAGCTTTGAAGCATTAGAACAGCAAATGATGAATATTAACATAAGGGTTCTAGAGAGATGCCTCAGAGGTTAAGAGCATGTGTTACTCTTGCAGAAGACTTGTGTTTCAGTTCCCAGCACCCACATCATGTGGCTCACAACTGCCTGTAACTCCCGCTCCACAGGGTCTGATGTCTCTGCTTTCCATAGGCAGTTGCATGTGTGCATATACCCACACAGAGACATACATGCATACACATGACTAAATATGAATAAAAAATAAATTGAAGAAATGCTGTATACATATATCTGCTCTAATTCTTGCCTGAAGCATTACCTTTGTGAAGCCGCCTCAACCTCTGAGATTATGAGCAGTGCCTCTGTTCTGGAGGTCCAGAGTGCTGACTGACTTCTGTCACAGCTGACACCCTCTGCCCATTGTTTGCCTCTCTTCCCTTGCTACTTGATAGCAAGATATCTGCTCAGCTAGGTGTGCAGCTCAGTGATAAAGTGCTTAGTGTGCACAAGGGTCCGAGTCCAGCCCCAACTCCCCAACTGTGAGAAGTGGGGATACTGGTTTTCTTCTTTTTGCATCTGTATCCCATATTGTGATTTCTCATATGAACCTCTGACTAGCCAGATAGGACTAGTGTTGCTGTCATTTCAGAGATGATCAAATTGTCTTAAGATCACACAAGCTAGAAATCTGCACAATGCTTAAATTTAATTAAATCCAAATTTGGGGCTGCCCAACAGCTCAGTAGTACAGTACTTCTCAAGAAGGTATATGGCCCTGAGCTCCATCCCTAGCACTTGAAAGAAAACAAAACAGTTTAACAAAGATCACTAAGGCTACAGGATTCCAACCAGGTGATATTTCTACTTCACCTAACTGCCTAGGTAGAAAGCAAGTCTGGAAACACTGCCCTAAAAGGAAGGCGTAAAGGAGCTATATATGGGCTGGCTGGCTAGAGGGGACACAACTCAGGGGCAAGGACAGTGCCCTCCCACCCATGTGTTTGAAGTCTACCAATGCTGGTATGTATGTTTCCGTAGTGGTGCCAATGCATGTGGCAGACACATGTGTAATGAGGTCATGCCAGAATGCTAGGGATGGAAGCCTTCATCTTCAGAGTACCCATCTACTTCTGCACAGTCCTCCAGAGTTTACAAGATGCATCTCCATCTTATTTCATTAGTTGATCAGTTTCGTGCACCTGGGACCATGTAACCATGGCTCAGCTAGGACAGTGACACCGTCAGAACTGGAAGTCCAACACTTACTTACTCAGCACAGAAAGTCTTTGACAAGACACGCTCACTTCCTCCCAGCTAGGAGCCTGATGAGACAAGGACTGGGAGGGTTATTCCCCAGAGAAAGAGTGATGGAAAAGAGGTGGTTGGGCATGGTCTCTGCAGACAGAGACATTCCACTCACTCTCACATCTAGCTCAAGCCTCACAAGAGATGATAGAAGTGGAAAGCTTGATGCTTCATTTAGTAGAGTACCCAATGCAGAGCCAACATCTGACATCTCATCTCTGTTGCTTATCAACTATAAGGTCTTGAAAAAAAATCACATACCCCTCCATACCTCTATGATCCTCTTCTATAAGACTGAGACAAATTGGTCTGCCTGGTCGAATTGATGTAAACATGAGAGTTATGTGTGTAAAATGGCTGACACATGAGTAGGCACTAATAAATGTCATTATTCTCTTAGATTTGATCTTGGGGGCACAGTGATAAAGACTCTGGAGCCATCTGGGTTCCAAGGTAGTTTATTTTAAATATTTACACCACTCTCCCCATCTTTCTTTCCCATGTATGGAGGCTAGAAGGGGGCATTGAATGCCCTCCACTTATTCATCTCTGCCTATTCATTTGAGATGCAAACTTGGTTTCTTTACCTACCGGTTTGAAATCTTTGACAAGTGACTTGACTTCTCTGAGCATCTGTTTCTTCAGCATGAGGCTGATTAAAAGATTAAATGAGTGAATATTTAACACACTCCGTGAATATTTAACTGGCTCCAGGCACAGAGTATATGCTCTGAGCATCATTCTATCAGCCAAAGGCTTGAGAGGCATGAGCTAGTGTCCTTCTCCCAAGGTCTCACATTCCTTTCATGAACAATAAGCTGGCGCCAGCTGGAATAGATGAATTTTCTTTCATTCATCCTCTATACCCCTCCGGAGGGGCCCTGCCTATAGGGGTTACTGTGAGCAAGCATAACTTTATCCAAGATCCCCCCAGAGGCTCTTCCAGATTAGGCTAGAACAGTCCAGAACCTTTCAAAAAGGGTTTTGTTGGTCTTGGCCAGCTCAGAGACTATGGAAGGAAGCCTCACTATATCCCTGGGGGGAGTCTGAGGTAAGAGGTTACACAGAATCCACCTTCACCCACAGCCCTGTGGCACCAAGGCAGGGAGGCCTACTTCCTGGAGCCTCCAAGGCAAGGAGACCAGGGTCACGGGCCCACAGCTGGAATCCAGGCTACTGAAGGCAGGTGATGCCCGAGGGCCCGTTCTGGAGTCATTTACATACAACAGGCTCCGGGAGTCAGGATGCGTTTGTCCAGGTGCCAGCTCTAGGCTCCTGCAGCTCCACCCACCGAAGTCACCGCCATTGCGGTCCAGTGAGGCTTTCAAGGACCCGGAAGGAAACAAGAGCTCAAGTCCTGGCCCACTGGGGTCAGCGTGTGGCTGCTGGCGCGGGCTTTCACTCCGGAGCGGTGACAGGCGCATGTAAATGACCCCTGGGCGCTCGGCCCGCCCCGCCCCCAGAGCCGCGTGGAGGGAAATGGGGAGAGGCCCAGGAATTGTTTGTAATTAGTGTGTTTTTAAAGGCTTTTCCGCGAGCCTTTAGCCGAGTTCGGAGGAGGGCAGCTTGCCAGGG
The DNA here is from genome assembly GCA_019843855.1 of Hylomyscus alleni. NCBI lineage: Eukaryota > Metazoa > Chordata > Mammalia > Rodentia > Muridae > Hylomyscus > Hylomyscus alleni. The sequence goes on from JADRCC010379178.1 coordinate 12,824, forward strand.
AGCATTGAAATGGAAATCCTGGGTTCTAGCCGGGACCCTCTTGGAAGGAGATTCTTCCCAGAGAAAAGGCCAGAGGCCTGTCTCCGCCCCCAGCCCCCTGTCCACCACCCTTCC
>JADRCC010379299.1:0-2500 GCA_019843855.1 Hylomyscus alleni
TGTATGTATGTATATATTATATATACATACATATATTATATATATGATATATATATGATATATATGATGTATTCCAGAAATGAGAGTCTATACACAAAATTCTTTTGTTTCCTATAGAGTGTATACACACAGCATGAAGGGAGAGTTATGGTTGGTTTAAATTGTCAACTTGACATATTCTAGAATTACCTGGACAAGAAGTTTCAATAAAGGATTCTCTAGTTCAGGCTGACCAGTGAGCATGTTTGTAGGGCATTATCTCCAGTCTATTAATTGAAGTGGGATGGCCCACCCATTGTGGGTGGCACCATTCCCTAAGTAGGGGGATCCTGAACTCTAAGAGGGTGGAAGAAGTGACCTTAGCACTAGCAAATATGAATTCATTCAATGTTCTCTATTCTACAAGAAACAAGACCAGTTCTTGTTTTCTTGATTTCTCTGACATCATGGACTCTAACATGGAATTGTGATCTTAATAAACCCTTTTTGTTTCCTTAAGTAGCTTTTGTCAGGGTATTTTATCACAGCTACAGGAAAAGAAACTAAGATAGGTTGCTTCCACAACATTTGAACCCCATCAGGCACATGAAGTCGAGGCGGAATCTCCCTCTTACGCATTCCAATAATTTTTAGGTTTGGGGCAGTTCAGATTCCGGACTAAATGAGCCTATTTCTCATTTCGTTTTTAATGTCCAAAAATGCACTGCTGACTCAACATAGAGGGTCAGAGAATGACCTGATGCTGCTTCCAAAGCTCGCCCAGGGGAATGGTGACAGACTGCTCCCAAGTTTATCTGACTCGAAAAAAAGAGTATGAAAAAAAAAGTCAATATTCAGAAAGTATCTAGTTAAACAAAACAAAACAAAAATAATAAATGGACCAATTGCTAACACATTCGAGTTTCTAAAATAGGTTTTACTCAATGTGTCTAAACAGAAGGCACAGGGTTACTGCTTCTCCCTTCTGCAAAAATCTCAACTCAAGAAAGCCAAACACTGAGGCTGGAGAGACGGCTCAGCAGCTAAGAGTGAGTATACATTGCTTGGGCAGAGGATCTGTGTCAGCATCCATGCCTAGTAATCATGTCGGATGCCTTCAAAGCTTCCTTTAACACTAGGGGGATTGAACACCCTTTTTTGGCCACTGGGGGTACTGTACTCATGTGTACATGACCACAAGGAGACACACACAATATACATAGTTTTAAATAATATCTTTTAAAAGCAAGCCAGAAGTTTATCCTCTAAATCTTCATACAGAGGTAATTCTACTGTAAGGATTAGAGACCACACTTCAGCTCTTCAATCATTTTTTTTTTTTTTTTGGTTTGGTTAGTTTGTTTGTTTTTCCCAAGACAGGATTTCTCTGTATAGCCCTGGATGGCCTGAAACTCACTCTGTAGACCAGGCTGGCCTCGAACTCAGAATCCGCCTGCCTCTGCCTCCCAAGTGCTGGGATTAAAGGTGTGCAGCACCACCACCTGGCTCCAGCTCTTCAATCTTAAAGGAAAATATCCCTTTTAAAGTTAGCCCATCAGGTTGAGGATGCAGTACAGTTTGGTACTTGCCTGGAACCCTGGGTTCCACCTAGGCTTATAAACTAGGTGTGATGGAGCATACGCCTGTAATCTTGGCAACAGAAAGTGAGAGTACGAAGATCAGAAATTCAAAGCCATCTTCAGCTATAACACAAGTTCAAGGCCAGCCTAAGCTACATGAAACTAGAGGAGGGAAAATTGTTCACCAAGACAGAAAGTGATGGTAGGGAATGTTTCCATTAATGGGAAGCAGGGATCCTCTCAGGCAAGAGAAGAGGCTTCGAAAGTCATTTCAGAAGGCAAGAGACTACTTAACCAATTCGTTTTAAAATCAAAAGACATTTTCCGGTCAAGCATGAAGGGCAATCAAGTAGCTCCTGGAGGAGGTTAGAAACCTGGGAAAGCCATAGAGCAGACTCTATTATAAGGATGCTCCTCACCCATGTACACGGCCGGGAAATCCCTATACGCCATTACACTGAAACAAAAGACATCCAGGTCTGTCCTCTAGTCAAAGCCCACCGGCGTGAAATTCCTGATTTTTACATCTGTCACCCTGAAGTAGACCTCTCAAAGGCAGAGCCTGCACCTTCCTGCTGGAATCCAGAACCTTCGATGGTGAAAGCATTCCAGGAGCATTATGGTACCTTCATAGCCTGAGGCCTCAAGGGGATTCGAGAGCTGGTCACATTGTAGTAATGATGGCAGCATTAACTATCATGGGTGTGTGTGGCAACCTTGACAGAACAAAAGTCTACAAATCGCCTCCCTGAACATATGTATCTGTTCAATTCATTTGCACTCAAATCAGGATCCACCTGCACATCTGCCTCCACCAAGTGTTCCCCAGGACTTTATATATTGCATAATCAAGAAATAAGTAAGGAAACTTGAGTCCCCAGAGTCCTAGGACACAGAATTGTCCCACTGAACATGGTGCTCGGGCCCAACCACGTTCTAGG
>JADRCC010379299.1:7500-10269 GCA_019843855.1 Hylomyscus alleni
GGCTCTTTGCCTATCTCCCCAGGAAGAAATTACTAGAAAGACAGCAGCAACACTAGTAGGAAAAGCATGAAACCTTCTCAAAGTACACCACGAGTTCTTTTGCCTTAAAAAAAAAAGGTCCCTGACCAGCTGAGATTAGTGGACTTTTATTGAAGGAGGACACTCAAGACTCTAAGACAGTAGCTAAACTCTTGAGCCAGACAAAAATCACTTTGCCTAGACTGTAGGCACTGACCTGGAGGTCGGCGGGGTGGCAGGCAGGAGCGAGCCACATGGGACCAACAACAATGGATAATACCTATCATGGTAGACTTGAGCCTGAGGTCAGGGAGTCCAGTGGAAGGAGGGAAAGACCAAAAGCAGAAGAAGAAAGGTAGAGCTAGCCTATTCCTATTGAGTCACACCAACATCTAGGGTCTTCTTTATCTAAAGGGACTCTTCTCCTACTGGATAGCTGATATTATGGCTAAGATTTAGCAGGGTATGTCTTAAGTAAACTGTACAGTAATTCCTAAGGCAAATCTAAGAGGAGAAGATAGTGAAAAGATTGCCATTCATTTCAGAGAAATCACCTTAATGATACTCACATGCATGTACGCAAAGTTCAAGGGGTTTACTCACCACGCCGATCGATCGTATCCAGCACAAATAATAAGACCATGTAAAGACTTAGTGCCCCATATGCGTCTTCTCCCTTTCACACAGCGTGAACAACTCACCAGTCCACCTTGCGGGAGAGATAGAAGCCCAGAAAATGCTAGAAGGTCATGACCTGAGGGACCTTATGGAGACTAGGACCACTTAGCCCTGTGTGCCTCTTGCTCTCTACTTAAACCTAAATCTCATGTCAGGACCCTGAAGTTGGACTCCTGGGGTCAGTGGCCCTCTTCACTGCTTCCCATAGTGACTCCTTTAACTGGCCAATTGAGGATGGTGGCTGATTTGAGCTTGTTGAGGCTGCCAGAGTCCAACCAGGCCTGATGCTAACAGCACAGCTCTGGGGACATACTAAGGGCAGTGTCCTTGGAACCTGAAACACAGGAGGAGTTCAATAAGTTCATATCTGTTGACGAGGCAGTTTTATAACTCAAGGTCAGGACATCTTAAGAGTTTTATTTGAGATCTTGTCTTCAGCTTCCTGGAGCAGTCACTTCCTGGTTCCCCCTGACTCTGACTCTCTACTGATTTCTTCAACTTTCTCCTTTTTGGATGTCCAGAGTTCCCTTCTCTGCCACTGGCTGCCCTTTTCACCTTCTCTTGTATCTGCTCCCCTGTAGCCTTGGGGCTTCAGGCTACTTGCTAAGCACAGAGTTTTCTTTTGAGTCTCTTCACCCAACTTCCTGAAATATACTCTCAGAGGCCCAGGGAAACAAGGACCAAAAGGCATCTCCAGTAGGGACAGTAGAGATAAGAAGAAATCCTCTCGATAATAGTGAAGGCTAGACACACCAGTGGCATTCACTCTCAATTTAAAAAAAAAGCCTGGCTCAGTGGGTAAAGAGGTTTGCTATCAAAGCTCCCTTAGGAGTTTGCTCTCTGAGATCCAGAAGGAGAAGGAGACACTCGTCAGATGCCTTCCATATGCACACACACACGCACATGCACACGCACACGCACACGCACACACACACACACACACACGCACGCACGCACGCACACGCACACACACACACACACGCACGCAATGCAAAACTATAATAATGAAAATCAAAAGGTAAGTGTGTGGGCTTAGGGACATAGCTCAGTCAGAGTGCTTACCTAGCAGATATGAAGCTCCCCAGGACGGTGTAAACCTAGTGTGGTGGTGTATACCTGTAATGAGAGCACTGGGGTGATGGGAACAGGAAGATCAGGAGTTCAAGGTCAGCCACAGCTGCACAGCGAGTTCAAGTTCCAGGTCAGCCTAGGCTATAAGAAACACTTTAAAAACAAAAATTAAGAAATAGAGGCTGAGAGGATGGCTGGGGGGGGGGGGGGGGACAAAGAGCCTACCTGGTAAGCATGAAGGCTTGAGTGTCTGGAACACTGTGTTTTGTGGGTAAAGGAGATAAGAAGATCCCGGGGCTCCCTGGGCAGGCAGCCTCACTGAGTTGAGCTGAACATAGCTCTCTAGGTTCTGTGAGAGACCATGTCTCAAAAATAAAGCAGACAGAGCTCAATATCAAAAGATATCCAATATCAACCTCTAGCCTCCATATGCAGGCACACACACAAGTGCACATACATATATACATACATACATACATGCATACATGCTAAGGAAATCCTCTCCCACAGTCACAGTCCAGAGTGTCTGCATTCATTCTTCTTTTTATAAATGATTTTGTGATAGCAAGGCCCTCTCAAAGGGTGAGGGTGGGGGCTGTCCAGGCCAACAGATGGCAAGAATCAAGAGACCTGAATAAAGAGGTAGGTGGATTTCTGAGTTCGAGGCCAGCCTGGTCTACAGAGTGAGTTCCAGGACAGCCAGGGCTACGCAGAGAAACTCTGTCTTGAAAAAACAAACAAACAAAAAAAGAAAAGAAAAGAGACCTGAATAAGAGGGGAGATCAGGAGACAGAAAATCTCCATGGAGACTGCAGAAATCATTAAGAAAAATCCTGCAAGAAGAGGATCCTGGTCCTTCATGGATGGGTGTAGGCATCCACTACTTGGCAGAAGGCTTCCTGGCACCTCAAGCGTGCTTGGGTACAGGGCTCAAGTTTGTGTGATAAGGCGCGCGCACACACACACACACACACACACACACACACACACACACACACACAC
>JADRCC010379388.1:0-16565 GCA_019843855.1 Hylomyscus alleni
AAAAAAAAAAAAAAAAAAACCAAAAACCTTATGATTGAATTCTTTTGAAAAAGACCAGAATTTGAGGCTGCTGTCCTGGGTGGGAGAGATCTCAGTGGGTAAAAGCAGTTATCGTGCAAACCTGGCAACCTGGGTTTAATCTCTGGAACTCATGTAAAGGTGTAAAGAGAACCAAAGTCATCTTCTGACTTCCACACAAGGTCTATGGCAAGCACACCTGCCTCCACATGCTTACATAGAAAACAGTTTACTAACTCAGCCATCTTCCCATCCCCTCCAAAGTAATTTCCATGTGATATGGCACTATGTCAATTCCTAAGGCATTTTGCTTGACAACATAAGACTCACATATGAACTTTTTTAAATTGTGGAATTATTTCAAGCAACTTTGAAATTAGGTATGCCTTTTATTTCTGTTGGGAAGCGTCCATGCCAAAATAAGAATTCCCATCATCTGAGATCGCTGGAAGTTAATGTTTGTTCAGAAAGACTAATGGCAGGAGGATGGCACATCAAGACACAGCCAGCTTCTAAAAGTCCGCAGAGGGAATGAATAAAAGGTATTCTTTTTGTGTTAGAAATTTTTTGAGTGGGCAGGAATTATTGCTTGTAATTATAAGCTTGGGGCTGATTTGTTGTGTTTCATCTCTAAAACATGCTTTCTTTTAACCAAAGTGCTTTCAGGTAGAGAACCCAGGCCTGGATAATGTAACTGTGTGGACATTTAGAAAAGCTTATTTTCTGCATCTCACTCTCTCTTCAAAGAGTTTCATGTCCTCATTCAGCTTCATTTATCCCAGGTAATGAATGACACGTCATGGTGATGGCTAAAATTTCCCACTTAAAAATTGCTTTATTTCAATAATTTTTAAAATTTATTCTCTGATGGCTGTTATCAGCATCAGAGAACAGCAGTGGAACAGCAGTGGGCAGAGCAATGGGTAGAGACAAAGGATACAGCTTGCATGGCAGGAGACAGAGGATGTCTTAAGATGACCCAATGATGTGATGGGAGAAGTTGGGAGGGCAAGCTTCTCTGCTTAAATTTTTTCCTTTGTCCTTCTTATAGGCATGCCCAAGTTTGCCCCGCCTTATACCTTTTATTTTGTAGTGTATTTAAACCATTTTAAAAGTGTACAAAATCTTAAAGAAAATTGAGCCAATATTAGTGAAAGAGGGTAGAGAAATATGAATTGTGTCCACTGATGGAAGTAAAGCTTTACATTCAAGCCTTTAAGTAAAACACTGTGACTGATATCCAGGAAGACCGTTTACTCATATGCAGAGTACTGTTTATTATGCTTCCTGATTTATCTGTATAGTTGTAAGTCATAGTCTAAGGAAGCTGGCAGGGAACTGCGTAAGCTACCATCTATTGGTTCTTTTATTGATATGTGTATACGATGTGCATTCATGTGTGTATATATGTATGCATTGTGAGAGTGCATGTGTGTGCAGGTGTGTATGTCTGTGTGAGCACATGTGTGTTGAAGGCAGAGTGATGTTCAGTAACTTTCTTGATCACTCTCTGCCCTATATACTGATGAATGATCTCTCACTGAACTTGTACCTCATTGTTGCTGCTAATCTTTCTAGCCAGCTTGCTCCAGATGGTTCCTGTCTCTGTTTCCTGCATTGGGATTTTGAGTGGGTCACAAACCAGCCCAACTGGCTTTTACTGGATCTGGGAATCTATATGGCAAACACTTTAATCTGCTGAGTTTTGCCTTCAGATCCACTGGTTGGTCTTATTTGCTAGCTTCATGGAATTTAGGACCAACTTCTGGGTATGCCTGGGAAGGTATTTCTAGAGTTGATGCACCGAATTGATGGACTTTGCTCTCAAAGTGAATGTCACCTTCTGAAGGGGTTGCCCGGATGCAGAGATGTCTAGCAGTTTCATCTGGCTATATTGTTTCTTCTGAGTGAGTACATCTATCACTACTCCTCCCACCCTCCACTGACATCAGCCTGTAGCTTTTTCAGTCTTCCCATGTGGACTCTATACTGGAGGCTCTGAAGGAATCTTCAGGTCCCTAGGACCAGATTGGAATCTATGATACTTTAAGGTTTGTTAACTGAGTGGATACTGGGTTCTCCCAAATCTCCATCATATGTATGGATATTGCTGGACTACCCAGGCCCCATCATAAAAGCCATTCTAGTAAATACATGTAATGCTTACCTATAATTGATTGATTCTATTTTTCTAGTCAATCCTGTCTAATGAAACTAGCTTTGCCACCCATATTTGTTAAACAAATCTGGCCATACTTTCCCTCTTCCATCCAGAGGGTACTTATGAGGTTGTTATACTCATCAAATTCTCTTTGGATTTTGTTTTTTTACTCACTGCATGCTACATTGGTTTTATTAACATGGATCATGTAGTACTGAGTCTGTCACACATAGAGAAAAGGCTTTCTTCTGAGCCAACTCACCTTGACTGTCATCCTCGTTATCTTCCCAGGGTTCCTCATTTGCCAGCAGTGGGTTCTGTGACTCATTCATAGACCTCATAGGGAAGGAGTGTCCATCACCAGGGCTGGTGGAAAATAGAGGTAGTGAGTTTGCAACGGACACAAACTTTCATTTTTTGATTCAAATTTACTTATATTCAGAAGGAGGGATTGGGGGAGGGACAGGGAGGGGAGGAAGAAGGGAGAGAGGGAGAGAGAAAAAGAAGGGAGGGAGAGAGAGAGAGAGAGGGAGGTAGATCGTGGGGATGTGTATGGGTGCATATATGGAGGACAATTTCTGGGAATTGGTCCTCTCCTTTCACCATGTGGATCCTGGGGATTGAATGCAGGTTGTTGGGTTTGGTGGTAAGTGCCTTTATATCAAGGAATCATTTCACCGGCTCAGGCACGATCTTTCTTTCTGGTTCAGGTTGTTCTGGAACTTGTAATCTGTCTCAATATCCTGAGTGGTAGCATTTAGGTGTGTGTCATCATGACCTTCTAATACAAACTTTTGAGATGGTAATAATCTTAGAAATGAGATATGATTGTGGCTTTGGGTTGTGTTGCTTTGAGGATTCTCTAGTCAAGGGCTCTACTACTGAGTTATATTCCATAAGACTTGAGGAGTCTTAGTTCTTTTGTCTAAAGCCATAGTCAAATAAGCTCTTAGTATATTGTCCAAGAATTATCATGTACTTGCTAAATTCCTCTCAATTTCCATGTCTTGTTTGTCAGTATGAGTGTGACTGTTTTTGTTTGTACGGCATTCTTTACCTTGCTTTCCACAATGCCTAGTATAGCAATATACAATGCAGTTTTATAAATATCATTTAACTATGATAGTTCCAATTATATTCCATTATCATTCCCACTGTTTTGATTCTAAATATTCAAGGGAGACGAGAAGACTCACAATCACTAAACATAATGGGAAAAAAAGCTGCTGTGAAGGCTGAGGGAATGCTCCTGTACCCTGTTATTTCTTTGACTTGTAATGGAGAATGGGAATGATAAATGGCAAGGTATGTTTGCAGTGTAGTCTAGGGACTATTTATCCACATGTTAGTCTATGTTGCAGATCTCTATAATAATCTAAACCACGTCCCTAATTAATTTCTGGACATTTACGGATAGGAGGCTGTGGCAGAAATCATGGTGGCCCTAGTTAGATACTGTTAAGGTTTCAGCAATTGAGTCTATATAGCTGAGTGTATTCTAAGTCTAACTCTGAATGACTTTTGAATTATTTATTTGATACCATATGTATTTTCTCCTATTTTTGAATGTTGTCAATAAAACCATTTATGGATTTTATTTATATTGCTCTATAGAAAAATGTCAGAATACCAATTGTATAAGTGAATAGGCTTTGGTTTCTGTTTTTGTTTTTCTATGCTAGAGTGATGCAGTAATGGAGTTTGAGTATGTGATCAGAATGTATGCAGAAAGCTCCTGCTAACAGTTATTAATAGATATTACCCATTGACAAATTTTGTCTTAGTATTTATAGCTATTAGAGTTTACACTCATACAGACAGACAAGACGTGGAAATTGAGGACAATTTAGTAAGTAGATGGTAATACTTAGATGATGCTTAGCTTATTTGACCACGGCTTTAGACAAAAAAACTAAGACTCCTCAAGTCTTCTGGGATATGGCTCAGTAGTAGAGAGCTTGACTACAGAATCCTCAAAGCAACACAACCTTACACAAATAACTCTGTAAAACATTAACCGGAATGGAGGAAGTATTGCTGTAGCAAAGGAAGGGAGGAGGAGGAAACTGAACCTTCATTATTAGCTGACTCCAGCAAAGTTTTTTTTTTCAACAAAAGAACATGACTATATTGCTATTTGAGCAGGAAACCTAAAGCATGCTTTGCTTTAGAGCTACTGTAGTTTGTGATGATTTTACCTGGCTCACAAAGTCACTCAGAGGACATAAGTATAGCTCTACAAAAAAAGTTGGATTTTGTTTTGTTTTGTTTTTTGAGATAGGATCTCACTATGTAGCCCTGGCTGTCCTGATGATGATGATGAAGAAAAAGAAGAAGGAGAAGAAGGAGAAGGAGAAGGAGAAGTAGGAGGAGGAGGAGGAGGAGGAGGAGGAGGAGGAGGAGGAGGAGGAGGAGGAGAAGGAGAAGGAGAAGGAGAAGGAGAAGGAGAAGAAGAAGAAGAAGAAGAAGAAGAAGAAGAAGAAGAAGAAGAAGAAGAAGAAGAAGAAGAAGAAGAAGAAGAAGAAGAAGAAAGTTGTTGTTGGTAGTGATAAGCTTTAAAAATATTCATCACATACAATCTAAGTGTGTAATAATATGGGAATGGATAAATAGAATATTACCAAAGCCAAAAGCAGTAGTTACAAAAATTATGTCACAAGAAGAAATTCTTATTATTTTTAAGGGGAACTGTAAAACCTCAAATAGTATATAACAAATATAGAAAGAGGAAAACATATATCCCCAAACTGCTAAAAATAATACCTTGACCAATACTCTTAGAAATTATTTTTCTTTTTTAAAATTTTTCATATTTGGAGTTAACCCCTAATGTCATAAAGGTAAGATTTAAAACCAAGAACAAATAGACATTGATTTAGAGACTGAAGGTTATTCTTTAGGACTGAATTTAGAGTCCTACTGAATAAAAAATTAAGCCAGGTCTGATGGCACATGCCTTTAATCTCATAACTCGGCAGGCAGACACAGAGACCAAATGGTGGCAGCATACTCAGCCCTAAATGGCCCAACTATAGCAACCCCTTCAAGGTTCAGTGAACATCACAGAAGAAGGGGCAGAAAGAAGGTAAGTGCCATAGGGTACAGAAATGGACAACAAAGAGATGGCTTACAGTTCTCACATAGCCATTATACCTATGAACTCACTGAAGATATGGCTATCCATCTGTACAAGACTTGCACAATTTAGGCCCATCAGCACTTCATTATAGATAGGGGATGGACTCAAGAAGCCCTATCCCTCACTGAGGGCTACAGGAAATCAGCAGTCATAGAGGGAAGGAGTATTCTTTTCTTCCATGGTGTGATCACTGAAAAGTTGTCCTTGCTCCAGTAAACAGCCTCTTACCCATGCACATGCAAGCAACGCTGATTTAAGTGAGTGAGAAATACGCACACAGAAAGATATAAAACTAGAGGACTTGTTGAGAAGATGGTTTCAGCAGGAGAGAGGAGGGGATGAGAAAGAGAAATGAAATGTAGTGTAAAAATTACCAAAATTAATTATAAATATGTGAAACTGTCAAATAAAAAAATTTTTAAAAATAAATCTGTTGCTTTAATGCATGGCTGAGAATGTGGCCGCTTTCAGTGGCTATAAGGACCTACCTGGACCCAATAGGTATTAACCAGAACTTCTTATTATCGCCAAACACCTGCTGAATATTCTTGATGAAGCCAAGATTGAACCCATTTTTCTCTGGTCCACTTGTAAATACTGGTGTGCAGAAGGCCTCTAAGATAGTCCAGGGGAGTTGAAAAAGAGGAAGAAAGAAATAAAGCAATACATTTCATCACTACGATGATTTTACACCTCTCAAAAAATATGACCTGGATTTATGACCTTTTTTGCAAGTTTTAGCATCGGTCCATGTTCTTAATTATTGCTAAACTACTTAGTAAAACTCAGTTTAATCATTTAATAAAAGGTAAAATTTTTATTGAAAATAAGAAATTTGTACTCTTGAGTTTTAAAAGCCCATGTAAATAAAACACATAAGGACAACAATAATAGAGCATTAGTGAGCTGCATGTCTTTGGACTGCTGGATTTAAGGAGTCCAGGAACACATTTAACTGCACTTTATTTGAATCAAACTAGCAACAACAGCCAAATGGTCTCCATTTGTAGATCTGGGACCAAAGTAATGACACATAAAGAGATGGTAATGACATTGATTTGGTTTTGAAACATTTCAGAAATGAAGATGTTCACAATGAAACCTGCAATGTAAAAATAACCTAGTTTTACTCCAGACAAAATGTCAACGGGTGAACTGTAATCACCTCAAAGACTATGAGGAATTGGGCCACATTAGTGCACATTATTTTTAGACACACATTTATCCCATTAAGCAAACACTTTCACTGTTGGGCTCTGGCTGCATCTTACCATTTCCCATTTGTCCTTTGTTTCCAGACCCTGTTATCATGAAGCTTTTAGTACTTTTCTACTTTTGTAGCTATCTCTCAACCAAATGTGCTAATTTACTACCCTAAGTACTAAGTGCTACACATATATTTGATTTAGAAAAATGGGTACAAAGACTTCCCTAGCAAATGAATTCTCAGAGTGCAGTGGCTTTTACAATAAATTCCTCTCCAATCTAATCCATTCTAGTTAAACATTTAACACTCGAACACTTTCTTCTTATTCTTTGGGTAGACCTGTAGATTATGTAAATGCTCACTATATATGAAGTAATTATTGCACTAGCATCCTTTCGTTCTACATATAACAAGCCCAGAATACTACTTGATAGCAAAAATCCTCATTTAGTGAACTGATTTTCTGTAGATTTAACATGTATATCGCATTTGCATAGTTCTTTTATACACTCCTTTAACTATAAATTTCAGTTCAGTTCTTTATATAAATAGCCGCATATTTCTACAATTATTATCTATTTGGTGTGTGTGTGTGTGCATGTGTGTGTTTGTGTGTATGTGTGTATGTGTTTGTGTTTGTGTGTGTGTGTGTGTGTGTGTGTGTGTGTATTCACCTGTGTATGCATGCTATTGTGTGAGTGTGGAGGACAGAGGAGAACCTGTGGAAATCAATTCTTTCTACCTGTGACTTCTGGAAATTGCACTCAGGCTGTTAGGCTCTTGGCAAGCACCTTACCTGGTGAGAAATCTTGATGGTCTGGATTTTTGCATTCATTCTTGTCACTCATTTGGATTATTCTAAGGACTCAGTTTTGAAATGTGCACCATCAGTTAGATCACCTGTCTTTATTTACTGTCATCTCTTCCTTCTGATATACATTTCTTTGTGAGAATACTGTTTAGAAGTCAGACTTCTGAATTTGAGGATATATTACCCAATGTGCACTATAAAGAACTATGACCATTTTGGGTTCTCTATGGATTTGACTCATGAATGCTCTGAGGAGTTTGTAAGCTTTGTTCACTATTGTCCAGTTTGGCAAGATGTATTTATTTCCATCTGTCTCCATTTAGAGGCAAAGGGCTATCATTAAAGCTAAAATACTTTATTATTAGATTTTATCTCCTTAGGGAACAACAACCCACAGGACACAGTGATAAACATCAATATGAATTTTCCTAATCTTACCTAAGGTAGTTTTGTTTCTGCTGACAAGCCAACAATGGTAACCAAAGAGAATCACAAGGCTGACAAAAAACATGCAGGCCACGAAGAGGAGAAAGAGGACATGGAACTTAGAGCGTACACTGGGCAATTCCCCCTAGAAAAGAAACAATAAACAAAGAAAACAAAACATCAGAGTGCAAATACATGGCTAGTTTTTCTATACAGATTAGTAGTTTTCACACGTAAAACTCCAGCCCCAATTGTAAACACAGATTGTGTAAACTTCAATTTTATTACATGTATTTACTTATTTTATATATATATGCATGTGTATGTGTATACATGCATGCCAAAGTGTGCATGTATGGAAGTCAGAAGACAAGCTGCGGGAGTCAGTTCCCACCCTCTACTACCTGAGTGCAAGGGATTGAACTCAGGTCACCAGGCGTGTTTGCAAGTGCTTCAGTCTGCCAAGCTACTTGCAGGCCTTGATTATTATTTATTTTTTTATTTTATGAAATCGTTGATCATCATACCTTATTATAGATATGTCCTCAGCTTACGAAGCTCAAATTGAAATATATAACATACCAGTTAGAAAAGAATAATGTGAAAAGGGTATGCTGAGGTCATAATTGGTGTGAAGCTCATAATCCATTTGGCTTGAGAATTATGAATCATTAGCTAGCAGATAATAAGGTCACTACTGCTCATCCTATTGTCTGAAGGTGACTATAAAGATTTCTTTTATTTTTTTTAAATAAAGCCTCATGAGCCAAAGTCCTACTTTAAAAATTTTCACTGTATGAGAAGTATGTGTGTATGTTTGTGTGTGTGTGTTGTCTTCCTGTGTGCCTGTGTACCTCATGCTTGCCTGATACCCACAGAAGCCAAAATAGGGTATTGGATTCCCTGGAACTGGAGTTGGAGATGACTGTGAGAAGCCATGTGGGAGCTAGGCACTGCTGGGTCCTCTGCAAGGGCAGTCAGTGCTCTTAACTATTGAGCCATCACTCTGGCTCTGATACTAGCATTTTTATATATCATGGGGTTTTTTTTTTTTTTGTCTGTGTGTGTGTTGAAAATGCTAGAGTGCTGGATATAAGAAGCTAAAACACAAATTTATACATGAACTCATGACCTGATTTTAAAACTGTTGAAGATTTTATGTGTGTTTTTTTCTCTTACAGCTGAAGTAAAATGTACTGGTATACTGCATTCTGTGGAGTAGCTGTTTGGACACTAAAAATCAAGCAGGATTTTAAAGGTAATTGTAAAAGTGGGAAGCTAAATATTGTTATAGTTCACTGGAACATCTAATTTCCCACATGGCAACAGCTTTTGATATACAATTCTAGAGAAGAATGAATGCTCTAAAGTTCTACAGCATGCATAGCATGGAACAGTTTGTTTGCAGAAAAGAACCACGGAAAGCATTTTGAATTTCAGAATGAACAGCTGGAGGAATGACGCTGGCTCGTTTCCTCCTTTCCTTTAATGACCATTGTTTTGGCATGATGAATTGGCTTGAGATATTTCCAGATGCCCCCCAGTGATAAAGTTAAAGTGATTCTTAAGTGAAGTGGACCTTAACTTCCTCATGGTCCTATTCTACTCCAGTCACAGAAGGTTAGTGCTTGGCAACACTTGCTAAGTTCAAACACTATAGGTTTCTTTTTTTCCTCAGATGCTATTTTTATTCATTTTTACAGAAGGAAATGCTGGACCTCTTCCAGGTCGGATATGTTTGCAGTATGAAGATAAGGAGAAACAAGCACATCAGATACTCTCAACTGAGGGGGTCTGGGTGAGACCTGCACAAGACAGAGCAGTCCAGGAAACAGCTGCCTTAAGGACTTCAACTTTTAGGAACCTTTATCTGAAACCCTCCCTCTTGACATATTCCCTCCATAAAATCTTGACCTAAACACCCACATTGGGATGGCTTGGTTCGAGGTTGATTTGATTCATGGTTATTTTTTCCCTTTGTTGTGTTTGTTTTTGTCATTGTTCTTAGGCAAAATTCCAAGTACCATTTTGTAGTGCTTCTTACCTTTTACTGAGATTTTTATCTCATGATTTCTACTTTTTGAAAAAATAAAGCTCACATTGCTTTTACTTTTTAAATATTAAAATGGGCATTAGGAAATAGATAAGCAAGTCAGGCTGTTTTGAAAGTCTGCTTACATCTTGTGTAGCTGTGCTCCATCACTCTTTCAGAACCTGTCTGTCTGGTGTAGACTATCTGCTGTGCTATACTTCGATAGGGTTCACAGGAGCAACTGTTCTTGTGCAAACAGGTCCTATGTTCAAGAATGAGTTTTGAGAGGATAACCAAGTTAAATCACCAAAAGCTACGATCACCAGCGACAGTTCAGAGGAATATTTGTGAAATAGTAATTACTAAGTTTCTAAAATAATAGTTCATAACCTTTGTGAAGAGGTTCACGGGCAAGTGCGGTCGATGTGCATTATTAATTTTGCAGAAGGCAAATATTAATCTCTCCATTGAGAGTGGAATTTGTTTAATTTAATACTGAAAGGAAAGAAATGGTGTAATAGTCTTCTGAATCCTTTTTTTTCTAAAAGGGATAAAGTCTTTGTATAGGAGAGCCATCACAGGCATAGTACATGTGATCACAGAGCTTATGGACATATTTATGCTTAAGTTCTCCCTTAAAAATTTATAAGCCAGGTGACCTTACACATGCTACTTAAATGCTGTGAGCCTTAGCTTGGTCATCTTTGAATGTGACAAATAGTTTTTATTTTGGCTACTTCACAAGGTTGTGGTGATGATCAGATGAACTCATCAATATAAAGTACCATACAACAGAAGTTGCTGTTCTTGGGAGCACAGCTTTTTTCTTTGATGTGGCTTTAAAAATATATGGCAGCATTTATTTTTTTATTTTAAAAAGAGGCTCAACTTAAACACAGAAAGCCATCTATCCTTAAGCTATACTAAAGTCCTAAGGCCAGAGCAACTGCAAAGAATCATTTCACCAAATTGTCAATAGCCTTTTCGGTGTAAGGATAAGCTATGACAGGCCTCATGGCATCTCAGATGACAGGCATAAGCTAGACTATTGTCGAGGAAAAACAATGATGGGATAGGAAAAGCCCATGCCCATCATGGATTTGCTGGTACGTCTGGCACATTTCTTGTGATGAATTCATGCTCAGTTATCATCTTTTAAGAGTGAAGGAAAGCATAAAGTATCTGGCTTGCATTTTGGTGTTTGATTATTGGCTAGCTAGGAGAGCTAAAGGCAAAAATGTGTGAAATACAATGTTGTTTACTTTGTGATAAAGCCATGATTCAATAGTAGCCCACTGTGTTAAGGACCAAGAAAGGTATGTAAGAAACATCAAGGCTCACACTTCCCTGCTGATTGGATACAGTCGATTTTCTTCATATTTATAGTAACTCAGCATGTGAATCGAATGCCAAATAGGTCATGGAAACCTGAGTGATGGGGAATAGATCTTGTGCTGTGGAAACGGGCCAAAGAAGAGATATCAAGATGTGTAGCTTCACGAAATGTTTCCTATTTGAAGAAAATATATGTGAAAAACCTTATCATTTCTGTTTGTAATTTGAATTAAGGATTTTGATATCTACTATATAGTTCCTGATTTGCATAGCTATTAAATATCTGAACTGATTAAGCAAGTTGAATAAAAAGTGTAATCTTCTACACTATTAGGAATAAAAGCACTGATTCATAATTTAAACATTCTTAGCTATTTAGCCTCTCTATGCCTTGTCTTTTTCTTTTCTCCAATTCATTATAATTTATATTCTGACCACGTGATTTATGTTATTTCCCTGCTGGTCTACTGTTCCAGCTAAGATGTGATATTCCTGTTATACAGGCTATTATAAAATTTCTAAAGTAATATTCAGAAGCTCTACTCACATTTGTGTTTTCCTATTCACATCTGTTTGGATAACTCTCATTGCGGACACCTTATTAACTGTACTTTAGTGTAGGAAAGGGATTTCTTTGAGAGTCTAACTGAATGAACGTGACAAACAACATATTTAATTATATTTTACCAGGTATTTTATACATATGCAAATGGAAAATTTACCTCGATGTTTTAAAATAGATGGGGTAGGACTGATATCCTGAAGTAGGAGAAACATGAAAGTAAGTTTTATTTTTCATCTTTTTTTTTTAGATTTCATGATAATTATAAGAATTAACAGAGCTTTCATTGGATCTTGATAATAAGACAGTGAAGCAAGCAACAGAGCCAGTATCAGCTCCCCTTCTCTCAATTCTCAACCTACTGTTGTCATACAAAGTTCAAAAGAGAGGCTAGATATGATGGTGGATGCCTTTTAATCAGTCCCAAAACTCAGGAGACAGAGAGAGGCAGGCAGGTCTCTGAGTTTGAGGCCAGCTAGGTCTACAAAGCAAGTTACAGAACAACTAGAGTTACACAGAGAAAGCCTGCCCCCCAAAAGGAAAACTACCAAGTTCAAAAGAGACTTCCTGTTTCATTTTGTGCATATGAGCCTATGTGTTCATCAGTGTGTCTTTCTTCCCAACAAAAACTTTGCAACTACCCGCTGATCATGGAAGTACTAAGTATTTTCTAACAAATTTTTGTTAACTCTTTTTTATTTGTTTGTTTAAGAAACTAGTGATTTGGCTGGGCAGTGGTGGTGCACACCTTTAGTCTCAGTACTGGGGAGGCAGATGGAGGTGGGTTTCTGTGATTTTGAGGCCAGCCTGGTCTACAGAGAGAATTCAAGAACAGCCAAGGCTTCACAAAGAAACCCTGTCTCAACAAAACAAAACAAAACAAAACAAAACAAAACAAACAAAAAAGAAACTAGTGATTTAGAATTAGTTTTAACATTTTTTCAAATATACAACTGGTAAAAAAAATGATCTTTTAAAACTTAACCACAGACGTACATTTTAAAGACTGAGTCAGCAGAGACGGTTGATGTAGAATTGTTTAGCTGCAATCTTTACTCAACAGTTTCTTAAACCCCAGATTATTCAACATGGAAAACTCATTCTTACTGCCCTGCCTTCTGGTGACTTCATTATTTCACGATACAAAAGATATGGGTGGGGAGTATTACATTTAGGGAGACTATGTATGCATTTACCCTGGAGGGAACCCATCAGGATTTTTCAAAACTTACTCTCCAGTATTTGATGAAGTAACTGAAGACTGTTGTAGCAATGTACAGGCAGTAGAGAACGGAATAAGCTAAGAACTGAAGGAAGAATTTGTAGTTGGAAAATCCAATGCAGTTATTAACCCTAAAAAGGAGAAGAAAACTAATGTGAAATCAAGACCTATTGATTGAGAACACAGAGATACTTAAGTGGACTAATCAAAGGAAGCACATGGCTCCTACTGCTTCCTTATGTGTTGGGTAGAAACCCAACAGAGTTAGAAGTCTGTTTAATATAAACAGACAGGAGAAACAAGTTCATATCTCACTTATTTCTCTTTTATTTACTGGCACAGAATAACGTGAACTACGTAATAGCTTTAGAATAGCTCCTGAAACACCCAAGCAAACCTGGATTTTCATTGCTAAAAACATGGTAAAGTCTTAGTAGCTACACTTTGTCATGTGCTCTTTGCAATTAGGTGATTCCAGATTCCTTTTTTGTCAGAAACACAACTTTAGAAAAAAAATTGCTGAACTTAACTATCTGTAACATTTCAAAAAATCATCTAAAAACAGAAACAAATTGCATAATGTTGAAGAAGAGAAATACTTGTGCTGTATTTCATTACTGTGCTCAATTGCTAAAGTTAATGGACAGAAGCTTTGTGACCTCAGGGATTCACTACCATACTTTTCCTAGTATTTTAATCCTTGTTTTAAAATGTTACTTCCCACCTTATATAAGTAAAGAGAATTATAGCAGCAAAAGCAGGCATGTTGCAATTGAGATTAGGAAAGTGGGCATGTTGAACAACTTTGACCCTTTTAGAGGACAGAAATGAATCAAAAGGACATACCATGGGCAGTGATGGTCCATTTTTAAAACACACCTGCAAAGGGGTCAAAATACAGTATGATAAACATGGCTATGAAAATGAAGAAATGCCTCAAAACTAAACTCAAGATTTCAGCAATATTTTTACACAGTTCCAACAAAACTATGGTACAAACTTCTACCATGGTAACTCTAAAATTACTGCTTCCTCAATTACTCACAGGATGACCAAATCACAGGAACACTCTTGGAATACATAGCTTGCAGCAAATTACAACTCTAGAAGTGCAACCTTGAAAGGGACAGGGCAGTCCAGATTAGTGATCCAGTGAAAAGGCTCACGATGCCACCTTCAGCTTTGCTTATTTAGTTTAATAATAATGCAAGGGAAATATATGCCTGCATTTGAATCAAGAGTAAGAGAAACAGTGGAAATAGTTACTCAAAAACAAAGACTTGAAGATTGTACACAAAAAAATGGAATTTTACAAACCTAGAGTAATTTGAAAGACAAAATAAAATACAATTTTGGTTAATAACATAAAATATAAAATAACTATTTATGCCTCTGTATTGATTCAAATGATTGAATAAACAAATAAGTGGGGCAGAAGAGACACATCTCCTTATACAGATGCATTCGAAATAATTTATGAAGATATTCACCTTCAAGGAGAGGAATCCTAACACTTTAGTGGGAACTACCTATGGTGTTTTCTATCCAAAGAACACAAGTCAGAAATAAGAGGGGGACAGAATAATTTTACACTGGAAACATCTGGCAAACATTGGAAACATCTGGAAAACATGAGTTGAGAGAAATGTTCAATAATAACACTGAAGTCAAAAGTCACAATTATGAACACCCTTGATACCAGTAGTGAGAATAGTACTTTATCTCCATGGTCTTCTCCACAGATCACATTACCCCATTATAATGATCATGAGAAAAGAGCAAACAAATTTCAACTAACGAAAAATTTATAACGCATCTGATTTTTTTTTTTTTTTTTTTTTTTTTTTGGTTTTTCGAGACAGGATTTCTGTGTAACCCTGGCTATCCTGGAACTCACTCTGTAGACCAGGCTGGCCTTGAACTCAGAAATTCACCTGCCTCTGCCTCCCAAGTGCTGGGATTAAAGGTGTGCGCCACCACCACCCGGCCACATCTGATTCTTAATCCCCCAAACTGTCAGTGTTATGAAAACCAAGGTAAAGTCTGCGAAAATGACATGGATTAGAGGACCTACAGAGACATTACTTTTTTTGGTTTTTTTGTTTTTTGTTTTTTCAAGACAGGGTTTCTCTGTGTAGCCCTGGCTGTCCGGGAACCCACTCTGTAGACCAGGCTGGCCTCAAACTCAGAAATCCGCCTGCCTCTGCCTCCCAAGTGCTGGGATTAAAGGCGTGAGCCACCACCACCTAGAGACATTACTTCTTAAAGTAATGTGTTGGATGAAATCTTGGAACAAAAAAAAATATTATGGGGAAAGTTAGGATATCTAAAATGTATATCCCATTTAAAAATGTTATATAAGGCATCCAACAAAAATAGTCACACACATACAAAATGACATCTGGACAAGGATACTTATATAGCATAGATTTGAATGGAATAAGCTGTAAATTACAGAGGTTCACTAATAGAAGATTTCATTTTTGATAATTAAACTGTATTACAATAGAATATAATGAAAAGCAATGTCTCAATATTGGCTTATTAATTTTACAAATGTGTCATACTAATGGAACATATTAATAATAGGAAAAACTGGGTGTGGGGCTTAGAAGAATTCTCTTCATAAGAATCTATAAATCTGAAATAATGTAAAATGAAAGCTTCCTTTTGAAAATGCAGTATTAGTTTTCTATCTTTAGTCTAGAATGATTATCACCCCTGTGAGAGTGTTTGGCATGTGTTCATTATACCTCAAAAGAAATGCTCTTATCTAGGCATGGTTACATGTCACGATCAGTCATTTTGTTGTCAAGGCAACCATCAGTGGCCAGCATCAGTCCAGGGAAAGTAAAGTTGTCACTTACATGGCACAGACAGAACAGTGATGGCAGCGGTCTGGCTTGATTAGATGGCAGCGGTCACAGAACCGTACAGCTATAGGAAATGAAAAGTAGTTAGTATGAGTTCAGGGTCAATATAAGATCCTACACTTTACTAGTTTGTGGATATATTTTGTTACATAATGATTACAAATGGTCAAATGTATTTCAGGCTGCTAAGCATAAGGTAATAACATAGAAGACTATGGAAGGTGTTTTTTTTTTTTTTTTTTTTTTTTTTGCACATCTTAAAAATCACCTTTAAGGGATGAAGGAAAGAGGAAATGTTTCATATTTGTATAACTGAACACACCATTTTGTATGATAAACTAAGTATTACTAAGTGTTTCAGTGATTAGGGAATTCATTTAGTCCGTTTATTCCAACTTTTCTCTCTGAAAATAAGAATTTATCTCCTATCTCCAGAGGTTATATTGCATAAGATAGATACAATTCCTACAATATGATAAAGAAAGTGATTTTCAGGACAACAATTTGAAGAAGGGGAGAGACATTCTGTTTTGAACACCTTGTTAATTTGCCATTTAACAAATTAAAGAAATAGAAAACTGTGCCATATCAAGGTAAATGGATGGCAGGACTCTAACCTGTACAGTTGTTTTTCTGATTTCTTAGTTTTGGGACATACATACATACATACATCATACAGATAGATACAAACACACACAGATACACACACAGACACACACACACGCGCACACACGCGCGCGCACACACACACACACACACACACACACACACACACACAC
>JADRCC010379433.1:383-14115 GCA_019843855.1 Hylomyscus alleni
TGTTTTTCTTATATGCTAATTTTATAACATTTACAGAAATATTTCCTGCACTTCACACTATTTTCTATTTTCTACTTCAGTAGTGAAGAGAGGTAAAGCCATATTCAAGATATATAATGTGAGAAAAATAGCTAATTTTTTAAAAGAGAAACTATTCCCAGGTCTTTTGCTGATGGCAGATATTTTGTTTCTTTCTATGGGCTTGTAGAAGAAAGGTTTCTGTATGTAGTGTGTGATTCCAGTACAATGAGCAAGTTTTATAAACATTGTAAGAATTACGACTGTGTTATTTACATAATCCACAAAAGGTAGGAGTGATGCTTATTCTTGATTGTCAACTTGATGCCATTTAGAATTACCATATAAACAAACCTTTGAGCATATCTGTGAAGGACTATCTAGATTAGGTTAATTGAGGTGGCAGAGCCAACCTAATTGTGGGTAGCACTATTGCACAGGTGGACATCCTAGATTTGGGAAAAAGAAGATGAGCTAACCACTAGCCTTCCTCTTTTGCTGTTTCTTGAATGTAGGTGCAATATAATAAGCTTAACTCTGCTCCTGTCATGATAATTTCCCTATCATTATGGACTGTATCCTCCAATTGTGAATGGAAATAAACCTTTCCCTCTTTAAATTGTTTTTGCAGATTTTGTTATGGCAAGAAGAATAGTAATTATGTAGTATGTATTCTATTTCTGTTAAAGAAAATGAGGCTTAGTATATTGAGTAACAAGTTAATGGTTGTGAAGTTTGTCACTGGATTTAGAAATTTTTGACTTCAAATCTCATGTTCTCAATGACTTGTTTTACTTACCATGACATGTTACAGTTATGACCATGTCCAGTGTCATATTATTACCAACAACTATTGTTGACAACTTTGCGCCTTTATTCTTAGAATCTCTCTGAACTTTGTGTCCCACAAACCACTTTCTCTCAGAGGCAACTGCCAAAGGAATGGATACTTACTTTCATTCCCTGACAAGTCTCTTAATTTATATTAGAAAATTGAGTTCCAGAAGGGAAAAATGTACCCTAGGTTATCATCATTGAAACAGCATTTGAAACAAGAACAGAATTTGGAAATTCCAATTTAAGAGCTTCAGGCTCTTATCCCAGGATATCGACTGACATCTATTCTCCAGCAAGGGCAGGATGTCAGAAATTTGAAACACTTTGTTCCCTTCTGACAATTGATCTGCTCAGAGGCAAGTCTCGGGGCACTGAGAACTCAAGCATTTCTGGAAGACTCAGTAAACACTCCTCCAATATTTTCACATGATACATTGATTCATACATCTTAGATGTCTTGAGGGTCATTTGGAATTTCAGAGAAGGATCAGTGTCAAGTTCAGTTTGATTTCCCATCTCCTAACTAAGTTAAATTGTGGTGACTGTTAAAGATCAAAGGCGAAGTTGACTCACAAGGAATAGAGAAAGCTATATAAAAAGACAGTGCTAACAGTAGATGAGATAGGAAGAAACAGGAGAGAAAATAAATGAAAATAAAGATAAAATTATAAAACAAATGTGATGTTTATAAAGAGAAGGAGGCTCTGAAAATTCTCTTATCACCATCCTCAACCTCAAACTTAGTTAATTTTGACCTCAAATAGCTCACCTCAGCAGGTGGTTGTGGCTTTCACAGTGCTCCTTGGTGTAAACTCTCTCTTCTCTTCCCTTAATTACTAGATATGCATCTAGTAATTAGATTGCACCTTTTCCCTCTTAGCCATTCTCCACTTTGCTAGGTCACTATTTGAAGCTCTGAAGTGTACCAAGTACCCTTGAAAAGGCACTTTAAATGCGTATTGTCTATTGTGGTTAACTGTGGCATAGTCCCTTCTTCTGATGATCTTGTGTGACCATCCTCCTCAGAGATGAAAGCAGGCTTTGGATAAGAGGTTTCTGGTTTAGAGGAGCACTCATTTTTTTTTCAAACAAACTCTAGGTTTCTAAAACATGATGTGTCACAGAAAATCAGGATATTGGATATCTTTACGGAATGTATTTTTTACAATTCAATTTCTGTTCATGTTTTGCATGTATTAAATACCTCATCCTGATAAGAAAGCAACAAAAAAATTGTTTTTCTCTGGCATTTCATTGTGCTAACAGCACAGGAATATTGAATGAAAGAATTAAAAAATCCTATATTATTTTTAAATGCATTCAACAGAACATCATATTCTGTACAATTTAAATAGTCTAATAGAACAAATAGAGTTTAATTAAAGGAAAACTGTGAGCTGAAAACTGCAAACAATGATTATAAAGGGTCCTTAATTACATCTTTACTTAACTCGTTCTATTTTAAAGCTTCAATACTATTACTAGAACTATGTAACATCAAAAATTTATATCTGCTTTGGCAAGTAACATTATTAGTTAATGTTTTCAATAGTTTATTTATTATCACTTTACATGCCTATTGGAGTCCCCCTTCCTCCACTCTTCCTAGTCCTGCCCTTACAAATCCCTTTCCCCATTACCTCATCTCCCTTCTCCTCAGAGAAAGTGGAGGTCCCTTGGGTATCACCTTACTCTGAGGCATCTAGACCCAGCAGGACTAGTTTTAAAATTAACGTTTATGGTCCTCTATTTATGAAGTACATTGTTTCTCTCTCTCTCTCTCTCTCTCTCTCTCTCTCTCTCTCTCTCTCTCTCTCTCTCTGACACACACACACACACACACACACACACACACACACACATACGGAAAACACTATTTTGTATTTTAGTCTTGCCAAGAGGTGCTTCACTGAGAGAGCTCTAATAAATCCACTCAAATCATTAGTATGATCTTCAGTTGCAATGTCAGACAATCTAATTTCTACATTGTCTTAGAAGTTCCTCTTGATTTTATACATAAATGTGCATGTGTGTATAAATATTAGCACAATCAATATGGAAGGTTACAATGAGTCAAAGAAAAGATTTTTAGATAAGTCTATAGATTGGAAAGTCACATATACTTTTAAACCATTCCCTTTAAAATCTTTTCTTTGACTCATTGTCTTCTACATGGTGCTGGAGCTGAGAGCTTCCATCGGATTCACAAGCTGCAGGCAGAGAAAGGGACTAGATCTCACGTGGGTTTTTGAAACCTCAGTGTACACACAAATGACATACCTATTCTAACAAGGTCATACTTCCTAATTCTTCCTAAATAGTTCACCAGCTGGGAAACAAACATTCATACTTAAGAGCCATAAGAATATTATTATTCTCATTCAAACCAACACTATATGTTTCTTAGAGTAAAGGCTAATTTTTTCAGAATCAAGTTGCTTGTAAATATTTCTTAATATGATAATAGGGGAAAAATGAAGTGGCACACACTAAGGTCCATGTGAAAATTCTTATGTACATGAACATTTGTTTTAATGTTAGTTAAAATATAATTTCCTCACCTCCTTTCTTTTCCTCCCTTTAAACCCTCCCATATCCTTCTCCTTCAGTCCATCCTATCCTCCCCCTTAATTACAAAGTTTCTAAAAAGGAAGAAAAAACCTACAAAATGTCTTCCAATTAAAGCCACTTAAGTCTAAATTTGTAGAATCATAAGAAACTACTATATGAGCCTTATTTCTGCGGGTTAGCTTTTGAGCACACTTGTAGTTGTGTGAAGGTACTCCCTTATTTACTGGTGCTGGAACTCTGCGACCTGACCTGTGTACCAAGTAAACAAACTGTTCTTTTTCTGCTCCAGATGTAGTAATTGGTTTAGTCTTCTGTGCATGGGTTACTGACTCACTTTCGTTTTTACAGAACCTTATAGAGTTGAAAAAAAATTAAAGAGTGGTACTTCTTCTTCCAAGGGTATAACTGTTCCCAAAATTATTATAGAGGATAGCACACAGAAATAATTGATAGTAAAAGCATAAAATCCAGTGTAAAGCTCCATGATGTCAGAATGACTACAGCAACTGTATAGAAAATAATTGAGATGTATGGAGTTTTGGTTTAGCTAACTTATATCATGATATTTTTATTTGCAAGGTTGTTGTAATAAAATTTTAATTAAAGGAAGATTCTATTATGTATAGTCCAATTTTTAAATTAATTTATTTATTTTATTGGATATTTCATTTATTTACATTTCAAATGCTATCCCCTTTCTAGGTTTCCCCAGACTAAGGATGTTGAAGATTTCTTTAGGTGTTTCTTGGCCATTTTATCATATTATCCCTCCTTCACTTTTAAGGCATAATAATACATAATTATCAATGATGTTTTTCCTTTTAACATTTTGTTCATTTAACATCACTTACTTCTTGCCTATTCTCCAGAGGCTGGGAAGTTGACTCAATCAGTACAGTGTTTGTTATACAAGCATGTGGTCCTGTATTCAGATCTGCTTCCATGCTAACAAAACAAAATAACAAGAACAACTGCTACATCAAACCCAGTATACTGGTATTCATGTGTAATTTCATCTTTGAGGAGGCAGAGACAGGTTCTTCAGGTTTCTAGGTGCTAGTTGATCAGAGACTTTTGTTCAAGTAGTGAGCTCTAAGTTGAGTGAGAGACTCAAAAGAGAAAAATACTTGACATTGACTACTGAGTTCTCCAGGTATGAACTGTGTACAAAGATATTCAATATGTTCATGTGTGCATGTACATACATATAAGTGTTTTTTTGTTTTGTTTTGTTTTGTTTCATTTTGCCAAATAGTTTCTAGTTTCGTGACAAGGGAACAATGACCCCATTGAATTTCCTATTTTCTTTCCCCTCCAGTCAGATAATGCATAAAATTAGAATTTTTCCCTTGAGGAATCTCTGTGTATTTAATACTTTTGAATCTATCTTTTGTTGGAAGCCTGTACCAGGACCCATAGTCAGGAAGATTATTTATGGAAATTGTTTCCCAACAAAATGTGTAGCACATTGAAGGCTGACTAGCAGACTTCTCACTCTCTGCAACCTAGTTTTAAGAAATAGGTAAATTTGTACACACCTATTTAAACTAATATTCAGTATTAATTTGTTCAATATTCAATAATAATTGTCTCAAAAGAAAATAAATAACAAATTTAAAAATATTTGGAAAGAAATTACCATAAAACCACAAAACCTGACAAAATTTATGATATGCTACTAAACAAGTATTAAAGGGAAGGTATTTGGGGGTAAATGCTTTCACAAAAAATGAAGGATTAAAATAATTTTATATTTAAAATTTTAGCTTAAGAACTGATTTAAAACCAAAAATTCATATTGATAAAATAATTAATATGAAGCATGTGATTATACTAAAGAGGGATAGTATTTTAAGTTCTGTAGCAAATATGAAGTTTTGCAGGATAACTTAGGAACAGAATGTGAAAGCTTGTATTTAGTTCAACTTTGAACAATTAATGAAAAATAATAAACTAAACTAATGAAAAAGTGTAAACTTTTGATAAATTAAATAAAAATGTCCAATTATACTCCAAATGGAAGAGAAAATATCATACACGAACATAACATTTCATTCTAAATTTCACTACTGATGAACAAAGTGTGAAATGGCTTTCTTCATTTATGTGCTACATATTTCTAGAAGAAATTCTAAAATAGAGGCTTTTTTGCTTGAATGTTAAAATCTATGCTGCAGAAGAAAACTTTGAGTTCTCTGTCAAATTTCATTTTGTCTATGAATAATAAAACTAAAATATATTCATTTAGATGATCCCTGATTGGGCCCAAGCTCTGTGTGGAACAAGTCACAGCTAAAATATATAGTCTTGAATATAATTTATATAGTAGTTTAGTTAATTTTATACCCCTAACTTGTGAAACTAAACATAAAAAGGATATTGGATGCCTCTGTCTACATTCACTCTGTAGAAAATGTTTTAAAAGTAACAGTAACCTTTTTCATGGTGAAGTATACTCACTCATAAGGGAAAACATAACACGTAGGAATGTTAGTCTTGCATTGGCAACAGAAGACTGACATATTCAGTATCTTGAACAGCTTAAACCTATAATTTTATGGACAGAACATGATGATTTATAATACTTAATGTCTTAAGAGCAAATGGCTTTTTAGAAGAACTGCCAAGAACTTGGCTCTTTTCCAGTATCCAAAGATCTTCTGCATTTGTAGGATAAAGAAACCAATGGCATATCATTAGGCTCAGTTAAAACCCACATTTAAATGCTGGAATAGAATTGTAGAATATTTTTTTGGAGCTAAATGAAAGAAGAGAATAGAATTGCAATCCATCTCTGACATCTTTCAAATTGAAACATCCAACCTACCAGCTGTTGAGTGTAATGTGCTTGTCAACTTCACATCTAATGGCCCACTGATGATAGTGTTTATTGAGACATGTCTCCATTATTTTTGGGTCCCCATTTCATCTTAATATAACAATCCATCTGAAAGAGCCATCAAATATTGCCACTGTTACTAGCAGGCTATAATTGTGGGTTAGTATTTTCTAATTTTAAATATATAGTGAGTTAGAAAGAAAACCATCCATATAGCTGTCTATTGATAATTCAGATGTAGATGTTATGGTAAAAAAAGGTACATTTTTAGAACACAAATGTCAAATGAGTATTATTTATTTTGCAAAATAGAAATATAAATAATCAGAACTGATTTGTTTAATTGTCATTATGTATGCCATGTACAAAAGGAACCAGAAGAAAAATGATGACTCTGTAGAAACATGGTTTGATATGGTTTAAAAAAAATAGTTCCAAGAGTTCAATAAGAGTCTTGCAATAGATGTTAAGCTGTGATAATGACAAAGTTAAATGGTAGACTGTCAGGATACATTGTAAATCTATGGAGTGGAATGAAGATGAAATGAAAGATAAGGATAAAACCAGCATGGGAATTCTTGTCTTTTATCAAGACTGATAATATAGATACAGAAACAGTTTCTTTTAACCGAAAGAACATTTTATGTCATCTTGTTAAGTCTGAGTCTGTGAAAATCTGAGAGAAAAATGCATACAAATGATATGGAATTATTTGCATGAGGCTAAGGAGTAGAAACATGTTTTAGGATTTTAGACAAAGAATTTGAAGGGATCAGAATATATTTGATAATAAAAACTGTAGACTTAATAATACCATCCAGGAAGCATATGGATACTGCAGATCTCTAAGGAACAACACAATTATGAATAATACATATTAGTGTTATTAAGACAGTGTGGGGTTAAAGAAATCAAAGAACAAGAATGAGTAGCCAATCAATTAACTAAAGTGTTGCTGAGAACTAGAGGGCCACGAAAACCAATAATTAATATTATTAATTATAATATTAACAAATAAAATTATAATAGTTAATAATATTAATAAATATAATGGTGGGAAGACATTTTGAGAAGTATAATTGTAGTAATCAGTAAAAGTAAAAATGAATAAACTTGGTAAATGAATGGCAAGGATGATGAGTCATTCATTCAAGAATGTAGACAATTCTTTCTAGAGAGAAATTTGGTGTATAAAATTATAACTCAATGGACCAGTAAATTCAAAGAAAAAATGAATGGCTATATGATGGTTTGAATAAGAATGTCCCCCCATAGGCTCATATATATAAATGCTTAGACACCAGGGAATGGCACTATTTGAGAAAAGTTAGGCATTGTAGCATTATTGAAATAGATATGACCTTATTGAAATAGGTCTGGCCTTGTTTGAGGAAGTATCATTATTTAACATTATTGTATAAGATGAGAGCATATCTGGGTGGTGGTGGCTCATTCCTTTAATCCCAGTACTTGGGAGGCAAAGGCAGGCAGATTTCTGAGTTTCAGGCCAGCCTGGTCTACAGAGTGAGTTCCAGGACAGCCAGGGCTACACAGAGAAACTCTGTCTAAAAAAACAAAACAAAACAAATAAAAAAGAAAAAAAGAAAAACAAAAGAAAACCGGTGAGAGCATAATGAGCATAGTGAGCATATCCGTGGAGTACTGCCATAGGTTTGGTAGCGAAAGCAAGTAAGTGAAACACACTTATCTAAGAATAGTATATTTTCTAAAACATATAAGAAGATATCATAACAGTAGTTAAACAAGTATACTATATAACCTTAGCTAGGAAGAAATACAATTGAAAATAGCTATTTGTAAAAAGGAAAAGATTTGAAGATTCTACCTATTTAAAATTCATTCAGCAGTTGAATGAATAACCATTAAAGAGATAGGATCTAGTTATTATAGTTACTAGTAGTAAAGGATGACAGAGGCACAGAGAGACTTGAAAAGTGATCTGAGGCCACATCTCTGAATTACTGGAGTTGGAGTTGAAAATCAGATCTGAAAAACACATGTTCTTCACCTATGATGTCTCTCATTTGGAGCCAATTATGCCTGGTTTGCTGCATAAACACACCTCCTTCATGAAACTGTTTAGCTTATAATAGTTCTGCAATGTGAATGTGCTGCTTCTGCACGTGTTTGCCAGTGCTCTTATGAAAGAATGGGAGATTTCCAGAATTATGTAATTTAGATTACAGTAGAAGAGATAAATTGATAGTCCACATAACCTTTATAAATGAAGGATAAAACTAAAAATTGGAAGGACTTTGATCAATATGTTATGACTTTGTACTTGGCACCAATTAAAATCTGGAGATTGATACAATAAATAAAGAAGCAAACTGGAAGTGTTGTGACAACTGGATTGATTTAGTTTGTCTACTTCTAAATACTTACCAAGATATTTGATTGCATATGTTGGCTGGAGATAGTAGAAGAAATGCATAAGAAACTGAGACATCAGAATGTTAAACAGCTTAACACAATTGAGACAAAAATTACTGAGTCTAATGGAAATCCTTAAGATAAATATAGAGCCTGAAATCCAGGTCCTTGACTTAAACACAATACTTGGGAATGTGACAAGAAATAAGATAAATTGACCTAGGCAAAAGACATGAACCTTGAAAGAGCCAGTGTATTTTCTAAAATGAAATATGTACTAATGGTATTTTGAAGGTGATATTTTGAATGTAGTATCTCATCAATTTCAATCTTAAATATCAAAAGGTTGTGGGAAATGGGTGTCTGACAAGTTAGTTAATCTATAAGAGAAAGGACAGAATGCTTATAGAAATGGTGATTATATATTGGAGCTGAAATTTATTTTTAGTGATGACTTATAACTAATCATATAGAATTGGAACCTGCTCTCAGTATTCCTTGGTTGCCTATAGTGTGTATCTGTGTATGTGTGTATGTGTGTGTGTATGTGTATGTGTGTGTGTGTGTATGTGTGTATGTGTGTGTTTACTTGTGAACATGTGCGTGTGTGCACCTATAAGCCTGAAGTCTCTTGACCTTTGCCCCATCCACATTAGCATCTCTAGTGTTTTGTTGTTGTCACTGAGCTCATGCATAAACAGTTATATAATCATAGATTTTATGGGTGTGCCTTCTGGTATTCCTACTAGACATAGTCTCATAGCAAACTCCTATTTCTCTGACTCTTACAATTTTCCTGTCCTCTCTTTCACCATGATACTTAAATCTTAGGTGCAGGGGTATTGTAGGTATATTCCTTGGCGCTAGGGTCTAAAACTCTGCATTTTTATTGGTTGCAGATTTCTATAAAGACCTTCTTGCTACAGTGTGAGGACTATATTACTGTGGTTATAAGGACAAATATTTAGAATATCAGTAAGAATGATGCTGGTTTACAAATTGAAGATCTTAGAAAATGGAAAGATCTCTCATGGATTGGCAGAATTTACATAGTAAAAATGGTCATCCTAACCAAAGTAAATCTACAGATTCAATGCAATCTCCTTCAAAATCCCAACAAAATTCTTGAAAGACATGGAAAAAGCAATTCTCAAATTCATCTGGAAAGGTGAGAGAGAGAGAGAGAGAGAGAGAGAGAGAGAGAGAGAGAGAGAGAGAGAGAGAGTATGTATCCCTGACCTCAAGCTCTATTATAGAGCAATAGTGATAAAATCACATGATATTGGTACAGAGACAGAGATGGACAGGTTGATCAATGGAATAAAACCAAAACCAGAAACAAAACCAAACACTTATGCATACTTGGTCTTTGACAAAGAAGCCAAAAATATACAATTGAAAAAGAGAAAGCATCTTCAATTAATGATGCTGGTCTAACTGGCTATCTGTGTATAGAAAAATAAAAATAGACCCACATTTTTCACCTTGTACAAAGCTCAAGTCCAAGCGGATCAAGGACCTCAACATAAAACCAGATACACTAAATCTAGTAGAAGAAAAACTGGGAAAGAGTCTTGAACTCATTGGCACAGGGGGAAATTTTCTAAACAGAACTTTAATGGCTCATGTTTTAAGATCAAGAATTCATAAATGGGACCTCATGAAACTGGAAAGCTTTGTAAGGCAAAGGACATAGTCAATAAGGCAAATCAGCAACCAACACATTGGAAAGAAAATCTTTACTAACTCCACATCTGCTAGAAAGCTAATATCTAAAATATATAAAGAACTTAAGAAGCTAACCATCAAAAAATTAGACAACCCAATTAAAAATAAATTATAGAACTAAACCGAGAATTCATAATTGAGGAATCTCAAATGGCTTAGAAGCACCTAAAGAAATGCTCAAAATCCTTAGTGATCAGAGAAATGCAAATCAAAATAACCCTGAGATTCCACCTCATACCAATCAGAATGGCTAAGATCAAAACCTCATTTCTTTCTTAGCTCGTTTATCCTTTGTATAGAGAAAAGCCACTAATTAGCTTGAGTTAATTTTATATCCAGCTACTTTGCTGAAGTGGTTTATCAGTTTAGGAGTTCTCTGGTGGAATTTTTGGAGTCAATCAATTATACTATCATATCATCAGCAAATAGTGATAATTTGATTTTTTCCTTTCCAATTTGTATTCATTTGATCTCCTTTTGTTGTCTAATAGCAAGTACGATATTGAGTAAGAAGGGAAAGAGTGGGGACCCTTGTCTAGACCCTGATTTTAGTGGGATTGCCTCAAGTTTCTCTCCATTTACTTTGATGTTGTCTACTAGTTTGTTGTATATTGCTTTATTATGTTTAGGTATGGGCCTTGAATTACTGTTGTTTCCAAGACTTTTATCATGAAAGGGTATTGGATTTTGTCAAATGATTTCTTGGCATCTAATGAGATGATCACATGGTTTTAATGGCTCCAGCAGCATATGAATAGCAGAGGATGGCCTAGTTCATCATCAATAGGAGGAGAGGTCCTTGGTCCCAGGAAGGTTCTATGCCCCAGTGTAGGGGAATACTAGGGCCAGGGAGCAGGAGAAGGTGGGTTGGTGAGCAGGGGGAGTGGGGAGGGAACAGTTTTTATTTTATTTTTATTTTTATTTTTATTTTTATTTTTTTCAGAGGGGCAACCAGGAAAGGAGATATCATTTAACATGTAAATAAAGAAAATATGTAATTAAAATTATATATATATACATATATATATATATATATATATGTATATATATATATATATCAAAAAACCCAAAACCTCTGGTGACAACACATTTTGGTGAGGACGTGAACAAGGAACACTCCTCCACTGCTGCTATTGCAAACTGGTACAACCACTCTGGAAATCAATCTGGAGGTTCCTCAGAAAATTGGAAAGAGATATACCTGAAGACACAGCAATACCACTGTTGGGAATAAAGGCAAAACATACCCTATCATGTTCCACAATGTTCATAGCAGCTTTATTTGTGATAGCCAGAAGCTGGAAACAACCCAGATGTCCCAAAACAGAAGAATGGATACAGAAAATGTGGTACATTTACACAATGGGATACTACTCAGCTATTAAGAACAAGGACATCATGAGTTTTGCATGTAAATGGATGGAACTAGAAAATATCATCCTTAGTGAGGTAACTCAGATCCTTGTTCTAGAAATAGGGAAAGGCTGGGAGAAGGTGAGGAGGGTCCACCCTGTAGAAGGACAAGCAGTTTCAGTTAACCTAGACCCCCGAGATCTCTCAGACACTGGATCACCAACCAGGCAGCATACACCAGCTGATATGAAGCCCCCAGCACATATACAGCAAAGATTTGCAGGGTCTGGGTTCAGTCGGTGAAAATGTGTGGACTCCTCCCCCTTCTTGCTGCTGCCAGGCCTACATGACCGGAGACAGGCTGCATGCCTCTCCTGCCAGATGTCCCAACTCAACAGGCTCCATAGACTTCTAATTGGTTCAGTTGATCATAAGACTTGTGGGAGGGTTGTTTCCCCCAGCTATTTAAACCCTTGTATTTGGATAGCTCGCTCTCTTCTTCTCTCTTTTATTAAAGGACTTTCAGGTTAAGGTTTCCACCTGGCCTAATTTTTTCACCTGTCTGTGTGATCAGGTAATGTATGAGGTACTGGGGTTAGATATCCTTAGGTAATTATTATTAGATATTAATTATGGAAAGACTTATTTATTTGGTTCTCTACCCAGAGAACCCACAGAAATATTATATGTGGGTGCGGGCACCCACAGATGGCGCCCAACTTTGGGGCTGGGTTAGAAGTTTATTAGTTTATCTCGGTATGGCCGCCGAGAATTTCCAGCTTGGCTGGAGTCAGGCAGCTGGATGAAACTTACTTTTGTTCTCTGGGACGCGAGAATCCTCGCAGAGCTCTGGCGGATTGCCATATTCTAGCCAGGAACCAGATTGGTGGCTAGGGAGGGGTTGGGTTTATACAACCCTAAGATGCTTTTAGGCACCTAGCACAGGATTGGATGCAGCCAGACTAAGGCGACTCTTCTGTGGTTTTCAGGAATATTCCTATTCACTTATCTGTGTTTTCATATGTTACATGTATTTGTCTGTGTTTTGGTCTCATCCTTGTGAATGGGAAGTCTCGTGTTTCGTCTGTTTCCTTGTTTTTATCTAACACATGGCGGGTCGGTTCTGGCCCTGCCCGCTCTGATTGGAAAGCGCGTGCCCAAGGCAGAACTGACCTCCCCGGGGGTGCAGCGCAGCAGCGAGAAAGCATGGCGCCCCACACCACTGGCCTCGGGCTGTTTTTTAGTTCAGGGATTAGAGCAGCTCTGATTGGTTCGCCAGTGCATGGGAGCCAGGTGGGGAGAGTAGAAAACGTATGCAGGGACCGATGCAGTGAGATAGTGACGGTGGTGGAGACCCTTGCTGCCTTCCGCCTGAAGCCCAAGCGGTGGTGGAGGCCCCGTGATTCGTGCAGAGCAGACACCGCTGGACTGAGGTTGCTATTTGGATGGGGCACACAGGTTTCTTGCTGCTCGGGCTAGAGAGAGAGCTATCAGAGCGCTATGGCGGGGCGGCCAGCTGGGGCAAGAGGCAGGCTCAGAGAGCCGAGT
This sequence comes from Hylomyscus alleni, assembly GCA_019843855.1. Taxonomy (NCBI): domain Eukaryota; kingdom Metazoa; phylum Chordata; class Mammalia; order Rodentia; family Muridae; genus Hylomyscus; species Hylomyscus alleni. Next base: position 13,672 of record JADRCC010379433.1, read on the forward strand.
GGGCTTAGTGAGCAACCACAGGCACCGCGGCTGCCTCTGTTCTGCCTGTGCTTCCACCCGTGGGGAGAGGGGAAGGCGCTGTGGAGCAGTGGCTGGCCAAGAGCCAAGCCCAGTTTCGAAGACGTGCGCCTGTGTTCCCAGCGGGAGGTGTTGGGCCGGGGCTCTGTGGCATGTGGCTGAGGATGCTGCGCAGGGGTGGGTGGGGTAGGGGTGGGGGTGGTGGTGCTCGCACGTTGGCACGTGGGAACCAGCGACAGAGAGAGTGAAAAACGTGTGCGTTTTGCCAAACAGGGTCCAGTGGTGGCGGGACCCTGAGGGGAGGGGGGAAGACAGACAGCTTGCTGAGACAGTTTGCATTGTTGTGGGGCCTAGGTGGGACGCAAGAAGGTGGGAAGAAGGTGGGTGCACCTCCCCCTTCCCCTGCCCCTTGCTGCTTCCAACATG